>APFE031122030.1:3615-39899 GCA_000404065.3 Pinus taeda
AAATTTTAATGTTTTTCGGAGTCATGATAAAATCTTTTACACCATTATTTCAAAATGTTGAAAATTTACCCTAGGAAAAAAAGTTTTATTCCAACATCAACCCTTTTCATTTCGAGGGTGCTTTTTGCACGCTTTTTGCACATAAAAATTCGGTTTTACTGGCATTTTTTTTAAATGTTGAAAATTGACCCCGAAAAAAGATATCATTCTAGTATCAACACTTTTCATTTTTAGGGTGTTTTTTGCACAATTTTTGCACAAAAGAATCGTTTTCACTACCATTTTTAAAACATGTTGAAAATTGACCCTAAAAAAAACCATCGTTCTAGTATACACAATTTTCATTTTTAGCATTGTTTTTCATGTTTTTTCGGGGTTTTTTTTGTGAGAGTTCCCGTTTTGAGTTTATAGTTCCCGTTTCAAAGTTTACATTGTTTAATACTTTAAAATTATGTTTGTATCGATATTTATGATGTAAAATATTTCATATTGTTTCCCCTAAAGTTTTCTTAATTACATGTAAATGTGTTTCAATGTTATGCATTTTTCTTTGTTTGTATAATTACAATTCCTATGAATTATGTTATAAATGCTATTTGTATTTTTTTGTCATTGATTCTCAAACAATGTTATATGTTTATGTACTTTTTAATATTTGCATTTATATTTTGATAGTATATAGTTCCAAAATTTTAGATATACTTCCAAGTCATATAATTCTTAGAGTATTGTGTTCCAATAGTGTGGGTTTCATTCTGATTCTAATATGATACATGGAAATTTAGACTTTTTTGTTTAAGCCATTTGGAAGAATTCATTTCTGTTTTAGCCATTTTGAAAAAATCATTTTTGTTTTTAGCCATTTGGAAAAGGCCTTATACATTTTGATAAGTTTATATGGTTGGAAAAAAATAACATATACACTTTTTATGTTTTTTTACGATTTCCAAAAAAAAAAAAAACTTGTGCCTTTTTCATTCTTTTGTGTTTGTTTATGTTAGATATTCGTTATGTTCCATGTTTATGATTCCATAATGAATATTTTATTATGCATTGTAGAAATGTCATCTAAAGGTACAAGCAAGCGTACAAGAAAATCAAATTTGTCACTAGAATCACGTTAAAGGTCTAATGAAAGTCGGCGTTTACGATATCAACAAAATTAGGATGCCATAAATGAGCATAGGAGAGCTACATATCATAGAAAAACAAGTGAAGCCACTCTTGAAAATGATTTTATAGTTCATGGATGATATAATGGAAAGAACATTTCCTATTGATAGTTCATTATCAGAATATGCTCCTTGTCAGCATAATCTTGTTGGTCGATTCTCTCCTAAAAATGTTCATAACATTGGGGAAACATCTTGCAATAAGAAAGAACACCATATCGATAACGTGGATGAAAATGTCCACCCTAACCTTTATGTGTTCCAATTGCATGTTTTGATGGCCAAAGGTTGCAAAACATCTATGGTGGAGGTAATGATGACATTGTGTGTGATGATGTGGATGATAGTTTACTTGCCCATTTGTTTGATAATTTGGAGCCAGTTGCTCGAAACATCAAATCTTCCAATCCCACTTCTCAAAGTAATGTGGTCGCACCAAGAGAACTAGTCATCCCTAATACCATTTATCATGGAACAATGGAGGTAACACAACCATACTTTGATTTTTTGTGCAATAGTAGTTATTTTATTACATCCCTATATTTACAACAAAAAATTTACTAAACTTATAAGTTATTTTATTCTCTTTGAATATGATACAACTCATTTTAATAGAGGTCTAGAAATTAATTCCCAAAGCTTTTAATCTACTAATCTGAGAACTGAAGATGAAGTGTGTCATAACCTTCCTGTGCATTCTCCTCGAATATCAAATTTCCAGGCTAATGTAAATTTTCAATGTATTCAATTTGCTTTTCATTTTTTAAATTTCTAGTTGGTTGGACATTGAATTTTATGGCATATTTTATTTTCTTCGGCCATGACACAACTCACTTCAATCAAGGCATACAAATTAACTTGAACATCTACTGATGTTAGAAGTGAAGAGGAACCATCTCATATCATTCATCCACATTTTCAAACAAATGTAAATGTTGAGTGCATTTGATATTTTTCTCATTTTTACATTTACAGTTGGTTGGACATTGTATTTTGTAGCCTTTTATAGAGAAAACATGTTTTCATCTCATTAGGTTGGAGAATTGGAATCCAAAACATCAAATTGTAAAACTAATGTAGATCTTCAATGTATTTGATTTGTTTTCCATTTTTGAATCTTTATTTGTTGGACATTTAGTTTTATAACATTTTTTTCTTTTTTGAAATAGGAAACAGATCATTTGAATAGATGCATAGAAAATAAATCCTAAAATGTTTGATCCACTAATGTTAGAAGCCAAGAGAAACCATCTCATAACCCTCAACCACATCAAGACACAAATGTAAATTTTGAATGCATTTGATTCTTTTTCATTTTTTTCATTTATAATTAGTTGGAAATTAAATTTTAAAATCTTTTATGACAAAGAGACCTTTACATCCTCTCAGGTTCTCAAAATGCATAACATAGATTTGGAAATAGCTTGTCATAGATCCATTCCACATGCCTCAAATTTGCGAAGGGAATCTCATGTTCGTGAAGATGAATTACATTTTAGAAGAAAATTTACTCTTCCAAATGGTTTTTAACATGGTTCAGCCAATAGATATCATATTAGTTTTGATGAAAACATGATTGCAGTGCATAAAAGTTTTCAAGAAAATATAGATAACTTTTCAATTGTCCAAATGTGCCACATTTTCCAAGAATCATATCCCGAAATCTAGGTTTTGAGACATTCTAAAGGACCTATCTGTAGACGATGTAAGAGTGAAAGTGGAGCCCATTTTTTTTGTCGATATAATAACATGGATCTTGGTGAGCAACCTCATATTTTAATATTCCTTACTCAAGTTGAAGAAATTATAATAGCACGTGTGAATCCTATTTTGCAAGTGACACATGCTCGAGGTGGGAAATATAAGTATAGTGATCATACAATTAGCTTTCATCAAGATATTTCTAAAATTGTACAAAGTCTTCCCCTACATGTTGAAGATATTTACTTTCTAATTGTGAGGAAACATGCTGGTCAGTCTAAAAATTATGAATGTTATGTCAAAATATCTCAACTGATGGTTTCATTTCTTTTCAAAATCCAACATGATCAATATTATCAAGATGTTGTAATTGACTATGATACAGTGAATGCTCTACCCAAAAGATCAACAGATGTCTCCTCCAGGCTTAAATTTGTTGATTGTGATATTGAAGAATCTAAGATCAATGAAACTAATAATTGAAGGCTTCCTATTGAGCATTTTCCCTCTCATCCTTCTTCTTTTGTTGCTCGCCTACCAAACAAACGAAGAGAAGTGGAAGAAATTAGAGCATTTCTTGGTAATGTTGATTCTTCACATGTTCAAAATATGGATTGGCCCAGTATTGGAACCTCTCCAATAAACTAATAGAATATAGAGGGTTTATTAGATATGGCATTCCCAATGTTGTTCCCCATTGGTGATGCTGATTGGTTGCAACCATGTATTTGTAGTGTTGAACTTCATGAGTATGCATTGCATCTTCTTAGGTACTATGATCAAAGATTTGGAAGCCATCTTCACTTTTGATATTACCTATTGAACATGATAATGTGGCATTAGAGCCAGGAAATTGTTGTAGTTTTTGTAAAGAAACATTTACATGATAACTCACCTACAACAATTGAAGAGTTGCGTCACCAACTACCTGATTTACCATATAATAATTTGGTTGAGTATCTTATGCAGTTTGGTTCTTCTGTAAGAGGTAAAAGGGCATACGGGACTAAGTGTCGAGCTAAATTATCTGACATGATTACTCAGTTAGGATGTCCATATTTATTTTTTACTTTGAGTGTAGCTGACACAAAGTGGCCAGAGTTGCATAACCTCATGCCCATACATTTAGATTCTCATTCTTTAAATAAGAATAGTATGAAAATTGAGAATGTTATCTCATACCGTCATATTGTTGCCACATTTATGCACCATAGATTTAATCTTTTTTTAGAGGAATTTATCCAAAAATATCTTAAAGCTAATGACTTCTGGTAGAGGTTTGTGTTGTTGAATTTGTTTTCTGTTCTTTGTCAACTTTTATTATGATTATACTTATATTGTTTGTAGTAACTATATCTTCATTTTTTTTAGATATGAGTGGAAACATAGAGGTTCAGCATATATCCATGGTTTCCTATGGTTAGAAGGCACTCCTGACATGGAAATACTTGATTGGTCAAATGGCTCTCATGTCCAACTTGCAAAGATATTCTTTGACAAATATGTAACTACATGGAATCCACGTGACATACATCATCACAACATAATGGCCCCATGAAGCCTCAATGATGACCCTTGGCTATTGAATGTTGGTCAGATTTTCTCTTTTAATCCTCATAATGGTTACGAAGAATTGTTAAACCGTGTCCAAAGGCACACAAAGTTTAATGGAGATTCTTGTTTGTGCAAAAAAGGCACTATTATGACATGTCGGTACAATGCTCCATGGGATCTTTGTGATGAATCAAGATTGTTCATATATAATCAAGGAAGAAAAAACTATGAGCCAACAAGAAATGATGACAGGATTAATGTACATAACATTGACCTTCTAACAATGTGGTGCGCAAATGTTGATTGCCAACTAGTGCTTTCTCATTATGTTGTCTTGAAATATATTGCTAAGTATGCATCAAAAGAAAAAAAAAAGTCTGAAAGTTATCATCATTTGTTAACTAGAATTTGAAATTCTATTAGCTCTTATGATCATGATTTATGTGCATATAGAAGGTTTGTTGCAAAAACGATTGTTCACAGTGACATTGGAGCACAAGAAACATGCCATATGTTGCTTAAGATACCTCTTTTTGTTTGCAGTTGGAAATTTGTTTCCTTAAATGTTGGAAGATAGGTTTTTAGGAAAATCTCAAGGGATGGCTTGCAATGTTCATCTGAGAATACTTTTGTTCAACATTATCAGAAGAGACCTTTTTTTCCTTGAACATCTATCTTTGATAGAAACATCAAGATCTTGGACATTTGATAACAAGTGTAAACAAGATCCATGGAAGCCTAGAGATTTTCATGCTATTGTTTAGATTTGGCCACGGTTTTATTCAATTCCTGGTGAGGCTTTAAAGGAATTTGAACCTTTTGTTGGATAGAATTGCTCTTGTATAAGCCATTTCATGGCATTCCTGTAGAAATTGGCCTTTCAGCTGAAATTATTATTGAAAATTGGTGGAATTTTCGATATCGAGCATGGCATGTTGATCAAAATCTCTCAATTATAGACAATATTGAAGATGAAGAATAGGGTGATTTTTATAACCAAGAAATGAATCTTGAAGATTATTTTCAAGAATGGCAGATTTTCTCTTGCTTGGATCAACCAAATGATGCGAAGGTTTCTGATCTTCACACCCTTCGTCGAAGGGGCTTTGATATATCTTTTGACTGGGAAAGTACAAGTATTTATGATAATGTCGTAGAAGAAGCTATTAGTTTTATAATAAATGCAAAATCAAGGGGTGATATTATTAACCTTTCAAACAAAACATTTTCATCTCCAGATTCTTTGTCAGAAAAAAAATGACTTGCTTTTGAAATTGTTTCAAGGCACTTTGCTAAATATGACATTCATGAAGCTCTTCTTATGATTGTTCAGGTCACTGCAGGCACTGGGAAGTCTTTTTTTATCCATTGTATTTTTAAAGATCTTTCTAATTCATCAAGTAGTCAAAGAACCCCTTTTCTTCTTTTTGCCCCAATAGGAATAGCTGCTTTTAATATACATGCAAAAACAATACACTCAACTCTAAAAATTCCAATTAAAGATACGCAGCCACTACAGGGGCAGTCACTTGCAGTATTCCAAGAAGAAATGCAACATGTTAGATATATATTGATTGATGAAATGAGCTTTATATGATCAAGGTTGTTTATGAAAATAGATGGTCGATTACAAGAAGCATTTCTAGAGAAAAAGAATTTTCCTTTTGGTGGCAAATCCATCATCCTTGTTGGTGACCTTGGCCAACTGCCTCCTATGAGAGATAAGCCTTTATATGCAGGTAATATAGAAGGGAAAGTCTTGTGGAACAAATTCAACATTGTTGTCATTCTTGACACAATCTTTCGCCAACAAGGGAATAATGAGAAACAATCTTGTTTTCGTAGAGTCCTCAATAACATAAGAAACGTAGAACATGTTCTTGAATATTGGGAGTTTCTTATGTCACGGGCTGATTTGAGGTTGCATCCTAGAGAAATAGATTTATTTAATGTAGCAGTTCACATGTTTCCAACAAATAATTTGGTCTCCTTCCATAATAGGAATATGTTAAAATCATTAAATTCTCCAATTACATGATGTATTGTTAAGCATTCAAGGCGTTCAGAAATCATTGGTGTTGATGATGATCAATTGGACCGTGAAGTTTTTTTGTGTCGTGGTCAGCATGTTATGTTGACATGTAATTTATGGGTTGAAGTTGGCTTGGTGGATGGTGCACTTGGTTATGTTAAAGATATATTTTATATGCCTACCTCTAAGCCACCTCAACTTCCAATGTTCACAACTATTGTTTTTTATAAGTATGTTGGTGTTCCATTTGATGCAAACAATCCAAACATTGTGCCTATCACACTAGTGATAAGAGGAAATTTAAAAAAAAAGTCCTTTAAAGATGACATGGGCTCTTACAATCCACAAGTCATAAGGACTGACTTTAGAACAAGCGTCAGTTGATATCAGGAATAAAGAGTAGCAAGGTCTTATGTTCACAACCATATCAAGAGTGAAATCAATATATGGTTTACGCATTGCATCGCCTTTCTCTTTTCAATGTTATGCCAAGATGAAAGATAATGCATATGTTACAAGTTGGAAGAAAGAAGAGGAGTGATTGAAGTCCATATTGCTATGAAATACAACTAATAACATTGTGACCTTCCTTATAGTATGCTTTTTGAATTGCTTTTATTGTCCTCTTGATTTACTTTTAATATAATAATCATTTTCATATATTTATGAGATTAATAAATTCATCATATTCATAGTAATATTTGAGAAAGTTGTTTACATCGTTTTTCATGTTGTTCAATTTACTTCTTTTTTTTTAAGTGCTTATTGTTCTTTTCTTTACAACAGTCCATTCAGACATAAACAACGAGTTATATGAACCAACTCATTCAAAATCATTTTTATAACTACTTCATATTGATATTAATATTGTGGATTCATATTACATCATGAAATGAAAAAATGGAGGTTTTGAATATTGGCCATCACCATGGCCAATTTCATTTTTTGAATATTGACCACGGTTTTATTCTATTTCCACGGTTTTTCTATTGTATTGTGAAATGAGGCTTATAATTATAAAAAAAATTATATCATTTGGTTCATGTAACACAAGATTGTTTTTTTCATGTAACATTATAACATTAAGTTTTTTAACATAAATACAAATGGGGTGTTATGTTTTATTTGTGTGTGTGTGTGTGCGCTTATTTATTCGTGAATGTCATTATTGATTTTACTTTTGTTTTTTTATTTCAAATGTAGATATGGACAATAATGATATCATCTATTATTCCAGTACAGTGTGCAATATTGTTGGAGCTATAAGTTTTCTTTCGTATCTTCAAAACAAATTTGATAGAAAACATGGGTTTCGTCCTACTTTTATTTATGGTCATATTTGTGTGCTAGATGAAATGAAAACACTTGTAAAATACCTATTACGTGTGCACCAAAGGGAGTCTGGGAGGAGAACAAGAAGGAATTGGTTGGAAAGAAGTATTGTGATCATTATCCCTTTGATTTGAATTGGTGCTGCTTTTGTCATAGGTCTAGTTGTGTTTTGTAAGAGGCCACCCCATAGATGACTTTTGATGGAGTGTTTCATGTTCAATTTTGTAGTGGAATTATTTGATGTAAAGAAAACAAAAAGTATATGCTAAGACTCAATGTTCTTTCTGTGATTGCAATGTTGGTGAAATTTACTTTTTTTCTCGTTGTTGTTTTTATGTAGAAAATTATATATCTCTAGTCTTAAAATGTCCTATTATGTTGTTCTTCTTTAAATCCAATCTATGTAATTTATATGTGTTTTTTGCATTTATGTTCCTTTGCTCCAATGGCAGTGTTACTATTTTATTTTTTTTCTCTTGGATTTGTGCTTTTTGTGGTCTTTCGTGTGGATCCCTTCACTTTTTTCATGTCTTTCATAAATGAAAATATTGTTTACATTTATAATATTATTGTTGGGCTTTCGTGTTCTAGTTGTTTATATCAATATGCTTGAGATTTATACTATTAATACATTCATGTATTGATACCAATGTATTTATGGCTTAAAATTTATTTATTGTTTAGAATGTAGTGATATAAATGTGTTATTATTAATGTGATGATGATTTATCATGTTTTAATGCTTTATGGTTTACATTGTGGTTTTTATATTCGTTGCGGTTTATGTTTTTTTATTATTGTTTAGTGTTATAGCATTATTTATTTTTATAATATTGATGCCATGGATTTAGGGCTTAGGGGTTTTAAAATATTTAATATGACATGTATTCTATCATTTTCAAAACCAATCATTGTGAGCGTTATCGAACATTGCATTATAGCGAAGATTGTCTTGAGATGAAACCATAATCAACCATCGTGAATCAAGGTCAACCATGGTCCAACACTACATTGTAACAAAGATTGTTTCAATATGAAAATCATTGATGGTTAAGGATGGTCATTGATATTTATTTTTCATTTTATAATATTTATGATGGGGTTTAAACAACTTGGATTTATAATATTAATCCATTGGGGTTAAAATATCAATCCTTTCCATTTTTAATATTGATCCCTTGCTTTTTTGGATCCGTTAGGTTTATAATATTTTTCTCTTGGGTCTATAAGATTAAACACTTGGGTTTATTTGTTCTTTGATTTTATAATATTAAATATTCCTTTGGTTTATCATTTTATCCCCTTGGGTTTATTAATCCCTTGACTTTAAAATATTAATTGCTAGGGTTTATTTAATTGTTTAGGATTTTAATATTAGTTTGTTGGGTTTATTTATTCCTTGGGTTTATTAATCATTGTGTTTTTATAATAGTTAATGTCTTGGGTTTATAAAATAAAAAATGCATTGGGTTTATTCATCCCTTTTATTTATAATATTAATAATCCCTTGGATTTATAATTAATAATAATCCCTTTGGTTGATTAAACCCCAATATTAAGGGTTTAATCCGTTAGTTTTATAATGTTTACCCCTTTAATTTATTTATTCTTTGGGGTTATAACACTAAAAATGTCTAAGGTTTATTGATCGCTTGGGTTTATCATATTAATAATCATATGAATTTATCAATCCTTTGTTTTTAGAATATTAATTCCTAGGCTTTATGAATCTCTTGTGTTTGTAATATCGATCCCTTGTGATTCTTGATCCCTTAGGTTTTTAATATTTATCCCTTCTATTCACTAATTCAATGGGTTTATAATATTAAACGGTTGGGTTTATTAGTTCCATGGGTTCATAATATTAAATGATTACGTTTATTTGTCCTTTAAGTTTGTAATATTAATAATTCCTTGGTTTTATCATTTATTCCCTTTGGTTTATTAATCCCCAATATTAAGGTTTAAATAATAGTCCTACGGTTTAATATTAATCCCTTATGTTTACAATGTTTATCCCTTCAATTTATTAAGGTGTTGCTTTCATAATATTAGCAATCCCTAAGGTTTATTGATCCCTTAGGCTTATAATATTCATAGTCACATGGGTTGATCAATCCATTGGGTTTAAAATATTAATTCCTATCTTTTATTAATCCTTTTTATTTTTAATATTGATCCCTTGCCATTTTTTTCCCCTGGGTTTCTAATATTTTTCCCATGGGTTTATTAATTCCTTAGGTTTATAATATCAAATGCTTGGGTTTCTTCATTCTTCAAGTTTTTAATATTAATAATTCCTTTGGTTTATCATTTAATCCCTTGGTTTTATTAAACCCGTGACCTTAAAATATTAATTCTTGGGGTTTATTAATTGTTTGGGTTTTTATTATTAGCTCATTGGGTTTATTGATTCCATGGGTATATTGATTCCTTGCATTTATTAATCATTTATTTTTATAATATTAATTCCTTGGGTTTGTAATATTAATAATCCCTTTGTTTTATAAAACCCCAATATTAAGGGTTATATATTTGTCCAACTATTTATGATTATGTTAATATCACAACAGATTAATCTAATATGGGCCCCAAGGGTTAGATCAGTTGGTCAAAAACCGTGCCTCGCCATCGGGAGGTCACAGAGTTGATTCTACCCGAAGCCCTTGGGGTTAGGTCTTGCTAGTAGGTCGAGGGGCGATTAGCCTAGATTTTCCCGTGGACGTAGCAACCACTCACTAACCAGGGTGTTCGTGAACCACAACATAAATAATAATAATAATAATAAATAATAATAAATAATAAATTAAATTAAATTAAAAAAATAAATAAATCTAATATGGAAATCAACCATGTTTATTTTAGGGTTTATAATAGTCATGTTAGGGTTTATATGCATTGGGTTTATAATTTTTATCCCTTAGATTTATTATTCCCTTGGGTTTATAATATCAATCCTTTCGGTTTATTGATCTAAGGGTTCATATTCCTAGGGTTTAATATTATTCAACAACAGTCAATAAGAAACAACCGTGTTTGACCATGATCAACTATTGTCCAACATCAATCACTTGGGTTTATTATTCCGTGATCAACAATGGTTTATTATGATGTCAACCATGGTCCAACATGGAATTGTGAATAGGATTGTCTCAATATGAAAAACAATGATGATCATTCATGTTTATTTTACTGTTTATAATATTTGTCTTAAGGTTTATATACGTTCTATTTATAATATTAGTCCATTGGGTTTAATATTATTCCCTTAGGTTCATAATCCCTTCGGGTTTTAGTGTTAATCCCTTGGGTTTATTATTCCCTTAGGTTTATACTATCAATCCCTTTGGTTTATTATTCCCTTAGGTTTACAATATCAATCATTGTCAACCATTATCAATCATATCCAACCATGGTCAACCATGGTTGAATGTCACATTGTGACAAGGATTGTCTCACCATGAAAATAAACCATGTTTTAGTGTTTGTAATATGTATATTGGGGTTTACCAATGTTGGGTTTATAATATTAGTATCTTGGATTTAATATTATTCCCTTGGGTTCATAATCCCTTGGGTTTATTATTAAGTTATATTATAATATCAATCATGGTTAGCTTTATTAATATCTTGGGTTTGTAATATTGATCCCTTCCATTTTTTGGTCCCTTAGGTTTTTAAGATTTATCCCTTGGGTTCACTAATTCATTGGGTTTTTAATATTAAATGTTTGGGTTTATTAGTTCCTTTGGTTTATTAATCCCTTGAGTTTAAAATATTAATTCTCAGGGTTTGTTAATTCATTCATGTTTATTTTAGTATTTTTAATATTTATCTTAGGTTTTGTATACCTTGGGTTTATACTATTAATTTCTTTTGTTTAATAGTATTCCCTTAGGTTCATAATCCCTTGGGGTTTTAGTATTAATCCCTTGGGTTCATTGTTCCTTTGTGTTTATAATATCAAGCACTTAGGTTTATTATTCCTTAGTCAAACATGGTTTATTATGATGTTGACCGTGGTCCAACATGGAATTGTGATAAAGATTGTCTCAATATGAAAATTAATGATGCTCGATCATGTTTATTTTAGTGTTTATAATATTTATCTTAGGGTTTATATACGTTGGGTTTATAATATTAGTCCCTTGGGTTTAATATTATTCCCTTCAGTTCATAATCCCTTGGGGTTTTAGTATTAATCCCTTCGTTTTATTATTCCTTTGGGTTTCTCATATTAATCCCTTGGGTTTATTATTCCCTTAGGTTTATAATATCAATCATGGTCCACCATTGTCAATAATAGCCAACAATTGTCAACCATGGTTGATTGTCACGTTGTGACAACGATTGTCTCACCATGAAAATAAACCATGTTTGTTTTAGT
Organism: Pinus taeda; assembly: GCA_000404065.3. Lineage (NCBI taxonomy): Eukaryota > Viridiplantae > Streptophyta > Pinopsida > Pinales > Pinaceae > Pinus > Pinus taeda. The sequence goes on from APFE031122030.1 coordinate 15,794, forward strand.
GTTTGTAATATTTATATTTGGGTTTACCAATGTTATGTTTATAATATTATTCCCTTGGGTTTATAATATCTTTGGGTTTTAATATTAATCCATTGGGTTTATAATATAAATCCCTTGGGTTTATTATTCCCTTAGGCTTATAATATCAATCATGGTGAGCCATTGTCAATCATAGCCAACCATTGTCAACCATGGTTGAATGTGTCATTGTGACATGGATTGTCTCACCATGAAAATAAACCATGTTTATTTTAGTGTTTGTAGTATTTATATTTGGGTTTACTAATGTTGGGTTTATAATATTTGGCCCTTGGGTTTAATATTATTCCTTCATAATCCCTTAGGGTTTTAGTATTAATCCCTTGTGTTTATTGTTCCTTTCGGTTTATAATATCAATTCCTTGGGTTTATTATTCCCTTAGGTTTATAATATCAATGATGGTCAACCATTGCCAATTATAGCCAACCATGGTCAACCATGGTTGAATGTCGCATTGTGACAAAGATTGTCTCACCATGAAAATAAACCATGTTTATTTTAGTATTTATAGTATTTATATTTAGGTTTATAATATTTGGTCCTTCATTTTAATTCTTTTCCCTTAGGTTCATAATCCCTTGGGGTTTTAGTTTTAATCCCTTGTGTTTATTGTTCATTTTGGTTTCTAATATCAATTCCTTGGGTTTATTATTCCCTTAGGTTTATAATATCAATCATGGTCAACCATTTTCAATTATAGCCAACCATGGTCAGCCATGGTTGAATGTCGCATTGTGACAAGGATTGTCTCACAATGAAAATAAACCTTATTTATTTTAGCATTGTAATACTTATATCTGTGTTTACCAATGTTGGGATTTTAATATTAGTCTGTTGGGTTTAATATTATTCCCTTGGGTTCAAAATCCCTCGAGTTTTAGTATTAATCCTTTGGGTTTATGTTTCCCATGGGTTCATAATATCAATCCCTTGGGTTTATTATTAACATGGGTTTATAATATCAATCATGGTCAACCATAACCAACCATGGTCAAATGTGGTCAATTATGGTTCGATCTCACATCATGAAAAAATTATCTCCTCTTAGGGTTTATATACCTTGAGTTTATAATATTATTCCCTTGGCTTTAATATTATTCCCTTAAGTTCATAATCAATTGGGGATTTAGTATTAATCCCTTGGGTTTATTGTTCCTTGAGTTTATAATATTAATAATCCATTTGGTTTATTAATACCTTGATTTTAAAATATTAATTCTTAGGGTTTATTAATTCAACAATGTTTATTTTAGTATTTTTAATATTTATCTTAGGGTTTTTATACCTTGGATTTATAATATTAGTCCCTTTTGTTTAATAATATTCCCTTGGTTCATAATCCCTTAGGATTTTAGTATTAATCCCTTCAATTTATTGTTCTTTGGGTTTATAATATCAACAGCTTGGGTTTATTATTCCTAGCCAACCATGATTTATTATGATGTCAACCTTGGTCCAAAATGGAATTGTGATAAGATTGTCTCAATATGAAAATCAACGATGGTCAATCATGTTTATTTTAGTGTTTATAATATTTATCTTAGGGTTTATATACGTTGGGTTTATATTATTAGTCCCTTGGGTTTAATATTATTCCCTTGGGTTCATAATCCCTTGGGGTTTTAGTATTAACCTGTTGGGTTTATTATTCCTTTGGGTTTCTCATATCAATCCCTTAGGTTTATTATTCCCTTAGGTTTATAATATCAATCATGGTCAACCATTGTCAATCATAGCTAACCATGGTTGTATGTCACATTGTGACAAGGATTGTCTCACCATGAAAATAAACCATGTTTATTTTAGTGTTTGTAATATTTATATTCGAGTTTGTGAATGTTGGGTTTAGGTGTATTATTCCCTTAGGTTTATAATATCAATCATGGTCAACCATTGTCAATCATAGTTAACCATGGTCAACCATGTTTGAATGCCGCATTGTAACAAGGCTTGTCTCGCCATCAAAATAAACCATGCTTATTTTAGTGTTTGTAGTATTTATATTTGGGTTTATCGATGTTCGGTTTATAATATTTGTCCCATGGGTTTAATATTATTCCCTTGGGTTCATAATCGCTTGGGGTTTTAGTATTAATCCCTTAGTTTTAATATTCCTTTGGGTTTATAATATCAATCCCTTGGATCTATTCTTACCTTAGGTTTATAATATCAAAAGATGGTCAACCATTGTCAATCATAGCCAACCATGGCCAACCATGGTTTATTTTAGTGTTTGCAATATTTATACTTGGGTTTACCAATGTCGGGTTTCTAATATTAGTCCCTTGGGTTTAATATTATTCCCTTGGGTTTATGTTTTCCTTGGGTTTATAGTATCAATCGCTTGGGTTTATTAATAATTTGGTTTATAATATCAATCATGGTCAACCATATCCAACCATGGTCAACTATGGTCAATCATGGTCTGATGTCACATTATGAAACAAATTGTCTCCTCTTACGGTTTATATACCTTGGTTTTTTAATATTAACATCTCGAGTTTAATATTATTCCATTAGGTTCATAATCCCTTGGGGTTTTAGTATTAATCCCTCAGGTTTATTGTTCCTTTGGGTTTATAATATCAATCGCTTGGGTTTATTATTCTGTAGTCAACCATGGTTTATTATGAACTCAACCATAGTCAACCATGGTCCAACATGGAATTGTGATAACAATTGTCTCAATATGAAAATCAATGATGGTCAATCATGCTTATTTTAGTGTTTATGATATCTATTTTAGGGTTTATATAGGTTGGGTTTATAATATTAGTCCCTTGGGTTTAACATTATTCCCTGGGGTTCATAATCCCTTGTGATTTTAGTATTAATCCCTCGGGTTTATTATTCTTTTGGGTTTATAATATCAATCACTTGGGTTTATTATTCCCTTAGGTTTATAATATCCATCATGGTCAACCATTGACAGTCATAGCCATCCATGGTTGAATGTCACATTGTGACAAGGATTGTCTCACCATGAAAATAAACCATGTTTATTTTAGTCTTTCTAATATTTATATTAGGGTTTAAGAATGTCGGCTTTTTTGAGAAGATTTTTCGGCGTAGATCACATTAGAATAATTTTGTCGACGTGTTTCGAACCAACGAGTGTGTTTCATCGTCAGGACAAGTTGAAGAACTAGATCTTGGTTGCAAGTTAAATAGAAGAGCAGATCATCCAATGCTATATTAGACTAGGCAATAAATATACTCGACTCGGCAACTAGACTTTCTAACAGCTAGTTGCCCAGTCAAATATAGCCATTAGAAAGTTTAGTAGCCCAGTCCAATATAGTTGTTGCCTCGTCTAATAGAGTCGTTGGATGATCTGCTCTTCTATTTAACTTGCAGCTAGGATCTGGTTCTTCAACTTGTCCTGACGATGAACCACACTTGTTGGTTCAAAACGCGTCGACAAAATCATCTAATGTGATTTACGCCAAAAAATCTTCTCAAAAAACTTGATATGGATCACAGAAACCAAAATTCAACAATGTTGGGTTTATAATATTAGTCCCTTTGGTTTAATATTATTTCCTTGCGTTCATAATCCCTTGGTTGTTATTATTGATATAGTTATTAATAATCATAAATAGTTGGTCTTTAAAAAGTTACACATAATAATTCCCTTATCATAATTCTAATTATTATCGAATCATGGTTGTTATTATGAGTTAATATTATTATTAATAATATAATAATAATCATAATATATTATTATAAAAATAACATAATAATATAATATAATATTATAATATTATATTATAATATAATTATAATATAATTATATTTTATATTATTAATAATAAATATATTTTATTATTATAATAATAATGCAATATAATTGTTATTATTACTTTTATAACTTATAATTATTATTATAATAATATAATGATAACTATATATTGTATTATATATAATAATCTATATATTATGAGTTTATATTATTATTATAATATTAATATAATAATCATAAATATGATATGTATAAATAATATGGTTGTTATTTATATAGTTATTAATAATCATAAATTGTTGGTGTTTAAAAAAATAACTATAATAATTATTAATTTGGTTGATATAAATTTATAGGTCTATATCAATCACATTGGAAAATATAGTTGTATATATGTTTCATATATTCCTATTAAGCCTATATCAACCATATTGATCAATGTAATTGTGCTAATTATAATAATATATTTTCCACCACTCATCCCAACAATCACTCATCATCCCAACGATCAACATTTACTGTGATTGCGAACGAAACCGTGAATGTGCACGCCTTTGTTTTCATCGACATTGTGATTCCGATGTACCACCAATTTGGCACAGTCAAATATTTGCAAATATCAGTACAAATAATTCATCTTCAATTTCGTTGGGTCCATATTTACTCCATAGAGATTACATTAATATTGCCTTTATTAGTCCCTACCATCTGGCAATGGCCAGGGACTATAGTAATCGATTATGCTCATCTTAGCATTAGTTCACCTATTTGTTAATCCCACTGATCACGCTATAACCAAAGTTTCTCAACAAAGACCAATTCGTCATCCAAAGTTTTTCAATACAGATTTATTTTCCTTCTTATTTGGCCTCTTCCCGAGGCCAAAGAGCAAAACCATATGTTATAATTAGTAATTCGTTTAGTATTTTCAAACTAGTAAATACTAGCTAAAATTAATGCTAGCATTAGTGGAGCACATTAAATGCCAATTCTGTTTCACCGGCATACATGGTGAGTTTAATATGTTTCCTTTCTTAGCTTTCCCTTTTTGACGTCTGGATTTTTTTTTAAGTCTGGCTCTTTCAGACACTGGCATTTGGGCCTTTGTAACACTGATGTGGCACTGGGATCTCCAAGGATGGGTTTAATACCTTATCGCTGAGAATCCCAGGTCTCTATCTTCATACGATAACAATCTTAGATCTCACCTTAGAATATATAATATCACTACAACTTGTTGTGCCCTTGCTTCAGCAAGGCAAGGGCAACAGCCCGGAAGAGGTCACTTCACGCCGAGGAAAAGAGGAAAATGAGAGTTTTTTGTGCCAATATCATCACCTGAGACGATATAGCAGTCCTGGATAAGGACATGTGAGCAGGAATCTACATATGAAAAGGAGTCATTCTTCTGCTAATAAATATGTAAAATTCAACTGAACTCTTCTTGTTGTTACAAATATGTAGAATTCAACTGAACTCTTCTTATTGTTTGCCGCCATTTAAAATTGTTATCGCTTTACCTATGAAAGTAAGAAGTATGCGCCTCTATTGTTAATACTGGTTTTTCTTATCAAGAAAATAAAAAACTGTAATTTAAATTCAGTATTCTGGTAGGTTCACAAAATAAAAGCGGTGGTTTTTCTTATCCAAGAATTCATAAAATAAAAGTGGTGGTTTTTCTTATCCAAGAAAATAAAAAAATGTAATTTAAATTTTGTGTTCTGCTACTACCCTTGAGATTCATGTTTCAATAAATTGATTGATTTTATACTAAGTGATTCATGTTTCAATAAACTGATTGATTTTATACTGAGTGACATGAAGAAACTGCAAAACTAAAGCTACATGAAGGGACTGCAAAACTAAATTGTAAAACTAAAGCTACTAACCGCATTAAATATTGAATTCTCTCTGTAATAGTGATGGTTGAAGCCTCCCCGTTCTTGGATCTCTGAGCAAAATAAGATGGCAAGGACGTGCAAAGCTATGGTACATCAGAGAGCTTTACAAACCCAAACATCTATGGGCCAAAATGATATCAGCATATTAATACCAATATGTATGCCAAATATTCTAAGTTCGGCCCTAGTATAATCACTCATATGTTCAAGCAAAATTGTGGCTTAACAATTACTGAATCCAATGCAAGTTCAGAACCTGCTACATTCTGGTTAAATCTTCAATCAGTCCAGCTTAATAGGAAGTGTTTGACCACAGTTCATGTCTCAGGAAGTTGCCACAGAGGCATGAAGAAATTCTGGAGGCTCTCCAAAACAGGCATGTAACTACATCAACCGCTCACAATCACTGCATTCTGTTACTGTTACTGCATTCCGGTGCTCATAATCAATATACCTCCGATGGTGAAAACTTGCATATTTACAATGGGATGGTGGCCTCTCTAGTACTTCTGTGTGAAATGCAGATGAATAGTCATATAAGACTAGGGAACCCATCTGCAGTGTTAGCCAAAAGTGATAATTCACTCGCTTTTCTGCATGAACAACACGCTCACCCCAAGAAAATCATGCTCAAATTAATGGCAGAGCTTGTAGTTCTAATTCTATGGTGTTCCTTGTCCCAATTCAGCTAAAGCATCATCTGTGGATTGAGTTCTAGCTTCACTGCCAGGAGCAGAGCAAGCCAATACAGAGTTTGTTTTATATGACCTTGATCGACACACCAAGGTAGGTGGCGGAGACTCGTTTCCGGATGTCCCCCATCCATTCTTTGCTTCATGACCAGAGAAGTGAATACCGTGCCCGCTGAAAGATGCAATGCTAACTAGTGTGCTTGAATGTTAACTGTATGATTGAGGCTTACACGCTATGCTATGGAGAAGGGTTACGCACTATGTTATGAAACCCAACATTGAGACGCAGCAATGAGGACAACTATGTTATGGAGACAAAGCATTGAGACGCAGCAATGAGGACACGTGATCTTCATGTGAGAGCCCACATGGTCTATCATGTTTCATGTTGTTTATTTTATACCTCTTTAATGAGCTCCGTTGTGTTACTTAATACCTGCTTAATTAAATACCCTCAAGGCCATGTAATTAATATGATTATTATTTTGACTTTATGGCTAATACATGGAGGGGCTAAGATGGCTTTCAAACTGGCTATATCTACATCTGTTCATCACCCGCTCGACGCCTTTCAAGTGGTCTGAACAGTGAGCCCACATACAGACTAGTTTTTCCAATCCAAAAACCAATATAATTACAAACCCTAGAGGGTCGATGCCAGATGGCATGGCTGAGAATGGGTTTTTACCAGAAAGCAAGTCGACAAAGCTGTTCACCACCTCGATACTCAGCCTGTCCATAAGACCATTGGAAGTCCAAGAGGCCATGTTGAAGGCAGACGCACTTTCGTTTCGAGTGATCAATAGCATGGTGGAAATTCCTGTCACTTCACCTCTCATGTTTACATGCCTTCACTCTATGCTCTAGACTCAGACGAAAAATATTCCTTCAAACACCATTGCTGCCATCCATTTGTACAAAAAAATAAAAAATCAACACCAGTGCATCCACTCGAAGAAGATATAGAGACACCTTCAACCAAAAATAATTTTTACCCTCTGAAAATTTGAGCATAGCAAATGAAGTAATGTACTTACATTATTTTGCATTTTAGTCTATTAGTTTCTTACATATAATTCAAGCATACACAACGTCATTTGCGCACTCGTGAAAATTTCGTGACTTACTTGAATTTCATTCTCCAAGTTTTTTTCTGCCACCAATGCCATTAATGTTTTTAACAATGTTCTTTTTATATTTACGTTTCAACATCAATGTTAAGTATGTAGAAATTACACCTTACTCACATATCAATGTTTTAATTGGGTGTATGTGTTAATGAAATTTAAAATCACATGCTTGATGTACAAAGTTAGGCTTTTTGGGGCTTTATAATAGATAGTTGTCTCAGTATATCAAAATCTTCGAGCTATCTTAAAGAGAAAATTAATAAGTAAAATATATCTCTCATATTTATTACAATTTCTTAATAAAACAAGGATGATAGGAAATGGCCGATTTGAAAGCACATTTTACATTTGCTGCTATATTGCATATTTATGGTAACATCAGTGCAATTCAGTGTGAGAAGACAATAAACTCACTGTGAAATATGACTCTAAGAGACCAAATATATTTATGGTAACATCTGACATCCCTGCTTCACATTTTGACATACATGGGTGGGTCCCTACCTGCCCATTTGAACACCTGCAGATGGTGTTATAGGATCTATAGCATTTAATCACATTAAATCAATTATATATCGATGATTACGAAGTTCCTTATATGTGGTTTTTGCATGAATGGCAGGGGTCTTCAGCGTTGCAGGTGTTAAGCAGTGCAAAATCCAGTTGTTAGTGCTCTCCAAGCATACAATTACATTCAAGCACACCAGTGAGCATTGCATCTTTCAGCTAGCCATCAATTGCAATTTCTGCTTCAATTTCATCACACCAGTTAGCATTGCATCTTTCATATGTAATTACTGTTGGCAAAAAAACTCCTCTTCGCCATTATTTTTCTTTTTGACGCAGGAACTAGCTTCTCTGCTTAATTTCTAATTATGTATCACATGTGCACAGAATCCAACATAAGCTCCATTAACAACAGAATTCAACATTAGCTACATTAACAATTAACAACTAACAACGAGCTCCAGCCCTGCTTCCCACTCAAAGCACTCAAAAGTATGAACCATTTCAGCAATGAAGTCTGAGCAGTTTCCAAAGCAAAGCAGCCAGCCCTTACAAGGATTTTTTACATGTTAAAAGCTAGCGGGTCAGGAGCAATGGTTTCCAGGCCTCCTACTGCACCTGGACTATGACCGCTCTCACATAAAGGGATATTTTGACCTAGCCTCTAAGAGTAATCTAGAATGCAGAAGCGCAAGTGGAGAAGTTATCAGTTTCGTACCATCGATTAAAGTTCTGTTTTAACTGCCGGCAGGGACTTGCTGCTTCCCAGCGGTTCTTGTTTATTCTTATTTGCAACAGGATAATTCCTTTCGGTGTATTATGCAATTATTATGTTCTGCCTGCTCTACTAAAAGTTTTCACCCGACCTCTATTTGCACTTCTCGTCGTTGAGAATTATTTTGCACGAGTCAGGATTGGGCTCCTTACTTTACTTTACTCTCACGCTAACCCAACCCAAGCATACCAACCCAACCCAACCCAAACATACATGTATTTATGTGTCGTAGCTGCCTGCGCCCACTTACAATCCATTACTGTAACATTTATATCTATATATTTTATTATCCTCGCCCACTTATCATCCATTCTCGTAAGGTGTTTTCTTGAGCCATTAAGCGATTCATGGGAAGTTGGAAGAATTTTTCGCTTCTTTATGTATTTTTTTTTGTTTTACCCATTAGGGTTTTGCAAGCTTCTCATAGCGACTGTGATGAAGCTAGTTTGTCGGTTCTCAGAGCATCAAAATCCAGTTCCCTGGCGCCCCCTGAAACTTATAGAACAGCGTTTCATTTTCAGCCCGTTAAACATTGGATGAATGGTATATTTATTGGTATGTTTTTTATTTTTCTCCATCACGATTCCTTAAATTTTAATCATGGACTTGGAGTTGCCTGTAATTAATGTGTTTTATTCTGCATGATTGGCGTTGTGGGGAATGACTGAAGATCCCACTGGTTAGTATTGGAAATGGACTTCAATATCTTTATCTTTAATAAAAAGTTCGGAGATCTCGAAGGGCTGTTTTCAGTGCTCGTATGAATGAAAGTTATGTTTTACCTGATCATCCCTAGGATTTAATGAAAATTTGTGTCTTTTGCCTTGGGAAGCAAGTGTGGAATAGAGCAAGCTAATTAATATGCATCTGATACTCTGCTCTAGATGCTCTGACACATAAATAACTTGCACTCTGACATGTGTAATGATTTTGAATTGCAGCGCCATTATTTTACAAGGGCTACTATCATTTGTTCTACCAATATAACCCCAAGTCGGCTGTGTGGGGACTCATGTGGGGGCATGCAGTTTCAAGAGATCTCATAAATTGGGTACACTTGGCTGGTGCAGCTATATACCCTGATGAATGGTATGATGTCAATGGCGCCTGGTCTGGATCTGCCACTTTACCACACAAAGGGGGCGTTCCCGTGATCTTATACACAGGATGCAACAATGTGTCCGAACAAGTTCAAGCCATGGCTGTTCCCAAGGACCCATCGGATCCTTTGTTGCGGGAGTGGAAGAAGATCCCGAAGAATCCAATCATGGTGCCTACTGGCATAAACACCAGTTCCTTCAGAGATCCAACGACGGCATGGCTGGGATCCGACCAAAGATGGCGACTTCTGGTCGGCAGCAAAAGGGATAACAATAAGGTGGGAGTGGCATTGATTTTCAGAAGCCAAGATTTCTTTAGATGGGTGAAAGCCAAACATCCGCTGCACTCTGCTAGGCATATCGGAATGTGGGAGTGCCCGGACTTCTACCCTGTGTCCCTCTATGGTACCCATGGCCTTGACACTTCAACCATAGGTCCCGCTGTGAAGCACGTTCTCAAGAACAGTTTAGACGATACCAAAATGGACTACTATACAGTGGGCCATTACTTGCCTCATTTGGACAAGTATGTCCCTGAAAATGGATCTGTGGAGGGCCCTAATGGTCTTAGGTATGACTACGGTAACTTTTATGCTTCAAAAACTTTTTTTGACCCTAGCTAGTCGCGAAGGATTTTGTGGGGTTGGATCAATGAATCCGACAGCGTGGCGGATGATCTCAACAAACTATGGGCTTCCCTTCAGGTATCTATATAATCTCATCATATTATCCTTTTGAGCTGCTCTGTTTCTGCTTTGCGCGTCATATATAATCACAGGTGTTGTTTGATGGCAGGCGATTCCTAGGGTTGTGAGGCTTGATCCTCTTACCAGGAGAAGCCTCTTTCAGTGGCCAGTGCCAGAGCTTGAATCGTTGCGCGCGTCTAATGTGAAGAAAGACCACGTGGTTTTGGAAAGAGAATCCGTAATGAAGGTGGAGGGATTCAACTCAGGAGCTGCGCAGGTAATAAAGATATAAGGAAAATTAGATATTATTAACTAAGATTATAATAATGAGATGAATATAAGCATATTATATGTATGCGTGATTGCATTGCATTGCAGGTGGACGTGGAGGTAGAGTTTGAGTTGGGAGGCGATTATGAAACGGTGGAGTTGGAGGGAATGACAGCGACAGCTCAGAGCTTTTGCAGTCGCGGGAACAACAATACGAGGGGATTTGGGTTGATGGTGTTGGCATCTGATGATCTCAAAGAGAGGAGCGCTGTGTTCTTCAAGATTTTCAAGGGCAGAGTCAACGGCAATGTCCACAGAAAGGTGGCCTTGTGCGTGGATCAGAGCAGGTGCAGCAGGCCTATATTTAATATCAAATTTATTGATCATAAATTTACTGATCAGACAGGCTATATTTAATATCAAATTCCACCTAATTGTAATTGTAATTTGAATGAAAATATGTGCTGAGGTCAGGTCCACGTTGCAAGTGGATGTGGACAAGACGAGCTAGGGAGGATTTGTGAGCGTGAAGGCCCACCAACGGTCGCTGTCGCTTAGAGTATTGGTAAGAACTGTGTAGCCAATTTTCAATCAAAGTTGAGGTTAACATGAATGGAATTGGAGTGGAGGGATTGAAGGTTGATTACTGTTCATGTGTGCGCAGGTTGATCACTCAATCGTGGAGAGTTTTGCAGAGGGAGGGAGAACATGCATTACGTCGAGGAGTTATCCCACGGTGGCGGTTAATGAGAAAGCTCATCTCTTCGTGTTTAATTATAACAAATAGCCCCTCCTCCTTCGTCGACTCTCCGCCTGGCACATGAAAACCTCCATCCAGGTATACGAATCCCAGTGAATTATGATGCGGTTGGCTGTCCATCGAGACTTGGTGTTTCCCGTTGAAATAAATCGCAGTGTAGCCTTTTGGCTTGTGATTGTGCGATCACAATTCTCTTATATTATTGAACTATGTTTCATTAGAATATGAAAAAAATGGTCAGTAGAGTTAGAAAAATATAAGCGAGGTTTTGTTTTCCAAGTTATCTATAACAATAATGTAAATATCAATTAATGAAATTGTTTTTCCCGTGTATATAATCATTCTTTGTTTAGTAATTTTTCATAATTTGCTTTCTTTTTATATAATCATTTCTGGTTATATAATTTATTATGCGTCTTATATAATTAAGTTAATATATTTAATTTAATTTGTTTTGTTAATTGTAAATTTAATATATCAAATATTAAATGAGTTTCTTATTTATAAAGATACTCTGTAGAGGTTACTTTTAAGATTATGGATTGTTGAGTTATTTTAGGCTTTTAGTTAATGTTTAGGTGATCATAAAACTTTGAAATATAATAAATAAATAATGCGTCTTTTTTTGTTTTAGTTTTAATTAAAACTTAAAGATTAATTTAATATGGTTATTTAAATTATTTATAAAATAAATAATATAAAATTATAAATACGCGTTAACAATATATAATTAATTTCTTTTCTTTACAAAAGGATTAAAAACCGTTTTTTTTTTGAATTATCACCTTAGCACTGATAGTAAAGTAGGAAGATTTTACGTTTTTCAAATATTTTTGATATTAAGCGGTTACATGTTTTTATATAAATTTATTTATATTTTGGAAATATAATTAAACATAAAATTTTAAATAATTATTATTATTATTCTTAAGCTACACATTAAATTGATGTATGAGATTTTAATTTAATGAGATTTCTTTGTTTGTGGGATAAGGGACTCACTTTTTCGTATTGTTATTCAATTTTCACGTTATTACTAAGCCATACACCAATTTGGTGTATGAGACCTCCTGGTTTGTGGGACAAGGCACCCACCTCCTCGCACTGATTTGACTGCTAAATCTACAAAGGCATACATACTCTGCACCTTTGGGTTTTGGTTTTGAATATATGACTTCTTAAGAGGAAACACATACTCTTAACCATTAAACCATAATATATAATAGTACTTTTAATAAAAATCTACAATAAATTAAAACAAAAATAATCTTTTAAATATATGTACATGCATCAAGCTTATAGAATCATCTTGAACAGCAAAGAATACTTAGCATCGAGGATCCATGTGACAGTTTTTTAAACAAAACAAAAATAACAAAATCATAATATTTTGAGAATCTTTTAAGTAATTATAACAATTGAATTTTTGAATGGTAAAGAACCAGTATCGATATGACATTTTTTAAACCCAAAATCCAAATTACAATATTTCAAATTATTGAATTGTAAAGAATACTGTGACATTTATTAAAAAAACAAAATTATAGTATTTTAATAATCTTTTAAGTAATTGTAAAAATTGAAATGGCATGGAATGAAGTGAGAGATGAAATTGAAATTGCATGAATGAAAGTGAACTGAGCTGAGGGATGTGACGTTGGAATTAGCCATTGATGTCAATGTGTAAAAAAACGGACTTTGTAAATGTTAATGTAAAATCATGTCTTTTTTTTATTGCACATTTATTTTTTTGCAGATTGATGGGATTGCTTGGAAATATGATTTCAGAGAGTAATATTTATTTATTTATTTATATATATATATAGAGGTTTGTACCTAGAGGTGCTATACACTCCCGTATGGGTAGTAAAATCATGTAACTTTGTGTAATAATAATATGTTATTTTATATCGGCTCAAACTTACATACAAATAATATATTTGGGCCGGATTTGAGAGAAGCCAACTGCTCTATAAATCTAACACACTCAAGCGAGAATCCAGATTTCCCTCATAACCTCCTCAAAACCCTCAGGTAAGGTTTTAAGCTGTGTAATTTTCCAAATCCTCGACAGAGTGCTGTTCTGCAGACTTTCATGTCGGCAGAACCTTCCCAACTTCGGTGGAATTTGAAGCAAAAATGAAGGCATTTCTTCCGCAGTCTTCATTGAAGTGGAGAAATGAAAGAAAATCTTGTTCCACAGCGATCGAAAAGTACGACGACGACGGCAAAGGACGAGAAGCGAGGAAAACGGAATATTCATGAATAACCGTTGGTGGCGGTTACCATAACCCATCGTGGCTAACAATCGCAATATCCCAATCATGCCTAATAATTCCGAGTGAGGCATTCCATCAAATCCATGTCAGTCATCACAACGAGTGATGGCTGTGTGAGGGAGGATTTTGGTCCTTTTAAGTTTAGGGTTTAAATTTTCTCTCTCTCTATAATGTGATATAGTATTAAGGTACCCCAAAAAAAATCATGGGTAACCATTCTAAAGTGAAGGAAAACAAAAGTTAATTATAATAAATATCTTTTTGTAGTTATGATTGGTGGGATGTATATCATTGAAATGGATTCTAAATTATTTTAAATTTAAAGTTTTAAATTTAACTAGATTAGATTTATTTTTAATTCTGAATTTTACGTAAAGTTAGATTTATTTTTAATTTTTTATTTATTTAAGGTTAGATTTATTTTTAATTATGGATTTATCCAAGTGTTTAGAGGATCAAATCTTTCCAAGTGCAAATCTCTCTTCTAATTTTGCATTCAAAAACTCGAGATTTATCTTAGGGTTTATAATATTTATCCTTTCAGTTTAATATTATTCCCATAATCCCTTGGGTTTTTAGTATTAATCTATTTGGTTTATTATTCCCTTGGGTTTATAATATGAATCGTTTGGATTTATTAATCTAAGCGTTCTTATTCATAGGGTTTAATATTATTTATAGGTTTTATAATATTAATCCTTTGGTCTAACATAAATCCCCTTGGTTTATAATCATGGTCAACCATGGTCAAATGTCACATTGTGACAAAGATTTTCTCAATATGAAAATCGATCATGGTCAAATGTCGTATTGTCACAAATATTGTCTCCATAAGAAAATTGATCATGGTCAACCATGGTGCAACATCACATTGTGACAAAGATTGTCTCAATATGGAAATCAACCATGGTCAACCATGCTCCAATGTCGCATTCTGACAAAGATTGTCTCAACATGAAATATTATTTATAGGGTTTATAATATTAATCCCATGGTAGCCTCAAGGGTTAGCTCAATTGGTCAAAAATCGTGCCTTGCCATCGGGAGGTCACAGGGTCGAATCCACCCGAAGCCCTTGGGGTGAGGTCTTGCAGTAGGCCGAGAGGCGATTTAGCCTAGCTATCGCCCAGATTTTTCCATGGACGCAGCGATCAGTCACTGACCAAGGTGCTCGTGAACCACATGCAAATATATATATATATTATATTATATATAGAGAGAGAGAGAGAGAGAAGAGAGAGAGAAAGAGAGAGAGAGAGAGGATTAATCCCATGGTTTAATATAAATTCCTTTGGTTTATAATCATGCTCAACCATGATAAACCACGTTGCAATTTGACATTATGACAAAGATTGTCTCAATATGAAAATCAATCATTGTCAACCATGGTCAACCATGGTCCAACATCATAGTATGACGAAGATTATTTCAATATATTTTAGTGTTTATAATATTTGTCTTAAGGTTTATATACATTGTATTTATAATATTAGTCCCTTGGGTTTAATATTATTCCCTTAGGTTCATAATCCCTTCGGGTTTTAGTGTTAATCCCTTGGGTTTATTATTCCTTTGGGTTTATAATATCAATCCCTTTGGTTTATTATTCCCTTAAGTTTACAATATCAATCATGGTCAACCATTATCAATCATATCCAACCATGGTCAACCATGGTTGAATGTCACATTGTGACAAGGATTGTCTCACCATGAAAATAAACCATGTTTTTGTGTTTGTAATATGTATATTGGGGTTTACCAATGTTGGGTTTATAATATTAGTATCTTGGGTTTAATATTATTCCATTGGGTTCATAATCCCTTGGGTTTATTATTAAGTTAGATTATAATATCAATCATGGCCAGCTTTATTAATCTCTTGTGTTTGTAATATTGATCCCTTATGCTTTTTGGTCCCTTAGGTTTTTAATATTTATCCCTTGGGTTCACTAATTCATTGGGTTTTTAATATTAAACGGTTGGGTTTATTAGCTCCTTTGGTTTATTAATCCCTTGAGTTTAAAATATTAATTCTCAGGGTTTATTAATTCAACCATGTTTATTTTAGTATTTTTAATATTTATCTTAGGTTTTGTATACCTTGGGTTTATATTATTAATCTCTTTTGTTTAATAGTATTCCCTTAGGCTCATAATCCCTTGGGGTTTTAGAATTAATCCCTTGGGTTCATTGTTCCTTTGTGTTTATAATATCAAGCGCTTAGGTTTATTATTCCCGAGTCAAACATGGTTTATTATGATGTCGACCATGGTCCAACATGGAATTGTGATAAAGATTGTCTCAATATGAAAATCAATGATGCTCGATCATGTTTATTTTAGTGTTTATAATATTTATCTTAGGGTTTATATACATTGGGTTTATAATATTAGTCACTTGGGTTTAATATTATTTCCTTGAGTTCATAATTCCTTGGGGTTTTAGTATTAATCCCTTCAGTTTATTATTCCTTTAGGTTTCTCATATTAATCCCTTGGGTTTATTATTCCCTTAGGTTTATAATATCAATCATGGTCAACCATTGTCAACCATAGCCAACAATGGTCAACCAGATTGATTGTCGTGTTGTGACAAGGATTGTCTCACCATGAAAATAAACCATGTTTGTTTTAGTGTTTGTAATATTTATATTTGGGTTTACCAATGTTATGTTTATAATATTATTCCCTTGGGTTTATATTATCTTGGGGTTTTAATATTAATACCTTGGGTTTATAATATCAATCCCTTGGGTTTATTATTCCCCTAGGCTTATAATATCAATCATGGTTAACCATTGTCAATCATAGCCAACCATTATCAACCATGGTTGAATGTCGCATTGTGACACGCATTGTCTCACCATGAAAATAAACCTTGTTTATTTTAGTGTTTTTAGTATTTATATTTGGGTTTACCAATGTTGGGTTTATAATATTTGTCCCTTGCATTTAATATTATTCCTTCATAATCCCTTAGGGTTTTAGTATTAATCCCTTGTGTTTATTGTTCCTTTCGGTTTATAATATCAATACCTTGGGTTTATTATTGCCTTAGGTTTATAATATCAATGATGGTCAACCATTGTCAATTATAGCCAACCATGGTCAACCATAGTTGAATGTCACATTGTGACAAGGATTGTCTCATCATGAAAATAAACCATGTTTATTTTAGTGTTTGTAGTATTTAAATTTGGGTTTAACAATGTTGGTTTATAATATTTGGCCCTTTGGTTTAATTCTTTTCCCTCGGGTTCATAATCACTTGGGGCTTTAGTTTTAATCCCGTGTGTTTATTGTTCCTTTTGGTTTCTAATATCAATTCCTTGGGTTTATTATTCCCTTAGGTTTATAATATCAATGATGGTCAACCATTTTCAATTATAACCAACCATGGTCAGCCATGGTTGAATGTCGCATTGTGACAAGGATTGCCTCACCATGAAAATAAACCTTATTTATTCTAGCATTGTAATACTTATATCCGAGTTTACCAATGTTGGATTTTTAATATTCGTCCCTTGGGTTTAATATTATTCCCTTGGGTTCAAAATCCCTCGAGTTTTAGTATTAATCCTTTGGGCTTATGTTTCCCATGGGTTCATAATATCAATCCCTTGGGTTTATTATTAACATGGGTTTATAATATCAATCATGGTCAACCATAACCAACCATGGTCAACTGTGGTCAATCATGGTTCAATATCACATCATGAAAAAAATTATCTCCTCTTAGGGTTTATATATCTTGAGTTTATAATATTAGTCCCTTGGCTTTAATATTATTCCCTTAGATTCATAATCAATATGAGATTTAGTATTAATCCCTTGGGTTTGTTGTTCCTTGAGTTTATAATATTAATAATCCATTTGGTTTATTAATCCCTTGAGTTTAAAATATTAATTCTTAGGGTTTCTTAATTCAACAATGTTTATTTTAGTATTTTTAATATTTACCTTAGGGTTTTTATACCTTGGATTTATAATATTTGTCCCTTTTGTTTAATATTATTTCCTCAGGTTCATAATCCCTTAGGATTTTAGTATTAATCCCTTGGGTTTATTGTTCTTTGGGCTTATAATATCAATAGTTTGGGTTTTTTTGTTCCCCAATCAACCACAATTTATTATGATGTCAACCATGGTCCAGCATGGAATTGTGATAAGGACTGTCTCAATATGAAAATCAACAATGGTCAATCATGTTTATTTTAGTATTTTTAATATTTATCTTAGGGTTTATATATGTTGGGTTTATAATATTAGTCCCTTGGGTTCATAATCCCTTAGGGTTTTAGTATTAATCTATTAGGTTTATTATTCCTTTGGGTTTCTCATATCAATCCCTTAGGTTTATAATATCGATCATGGTCAACCATTGTCAATCATAACTAACCATGGTCAACCATGGTTGTTGTCACATTGTGACAAGGAATGCCTCACCATGAAAATAAACCATGTTTGTTTTAGTGTTTGTAATATTTATATTCGGGTTTGCGAATGTTGGGTTTGGGTGTATTATTCCCTTAGGTTTATAATATCAATCATGGTCAACCATTGTCAATCATGGTCAACCATTGTCAATAATAGTTAACCATGGTCAACCATGTTTGAATGCCGCATTGTGACAAGGATTATCTCACCATCAAAATAACCATGCTTATTTTAGTGTTTGTAGTATTTATATTTGGGTTTATCAATGTTAGGTTTATAATACTTGTCCCATGGCTTTAATATTATTCCCTTGGGTTCATAATCCCTTGGGGTTTTAATATTAATCCCTTAGTTTTAATATTCCTTTGGGTTTATATTATCAGTCCCTTGGGTCTATTATTCCCTTAGGTTTATAACATCAATGATGGTCAACCATTGTAAATCATAGCCAACCATGGTCAACCATGGTTTATTTTAGTGTTTGCAATATTTATATTTGGGTTTACCAATGTCGGGTTTCTAATATTAGTCCCTTGGGTTTAATATTATTCCCTTGGGTTTATGTTTCCCTTCGATTCATAATATCAATTGCTTAGGTTTATTAATAACTTGGTTTATAATATCAATCATGGTCAACCATAACCAACCATGGTCAACTATGGTCAAGTGCATCATCTAACATTTTGCCTAGAACAGTCTGCGCTAAGTTATACGTTCAGCCTCAAAAATCTGCAGTGAAAATAGTAAAATTAGATCAGTCTCAAGTCGAAGTCATCAGAGAACTTAATTAAGTAACCATTAGACTTTCATAAAACCCAAAATTTTGTCAAGTCATTGATATACTTGTAGCTGATATTCCTGAATTTTATGGATTAATCCTCAGTAGGGACTAGTCAGAAAAGCTCCACGGTTACTTTGCAACCGACTGGTCTCATATGTGGCTTCCTTATAATGGAAAACCAAATCAGATAAAGGTTGAACGAGAGAAACATCAAAAGTATATAGTGACAGAACTGGAAGGAGAGAATGAGTCGGTAGCATATAGCAACAACATAATCATAAACTATTTTATTGAGTCATTCTTAGGGAATTTCAACGCTCATACTCACCTTTCTTAGAAAATTCCATTGTATCTAAAATACAAAAATTTTCTCAAACAGACACTTCTAAATGTGTCAATTTCGTAGATAAACCTGTAGATAAAACTTTATTTTGGAAATTATTTTTTTATGGATCTAGATCCAATGATGGAGCAGGAGCAGGATGTATATTAGTTAGCCCTAAGGGAAAAAGGACCATGTTAGCATGCAGACTTGAATTCGATTGCACAAACAACACAGTTGAATATGAAGCATTGGTTCAAGGTTTATATAAAGCAATTGGTCTTAATATCAAATACCTCCAAATGTTTGGAGACTCTGAAATTGTATTATGAAAGTAAGAAATACTATACACTATTTATCAGGACATTTGAAACACTATCAATCCCTAGTCTAAGACCCGACCTCACATTTTACAGCATTTAATATTTCATCTATTCCAAGACTCCAAAATGCTAATGCCAATCTCCTAGCTAATGTAGCTTCCAAGCTTATGCCACTAGAGGATTACAGCCTAGATTGATTCTCCATTGAATTAATTTTTAGTCCCTCTATTCCTGATAATATCACCAATTGGAGAGTCCTTAACAATGATCCTGATATCGAAGCTTTCTTACTTCAAAAGGCTCTTATGATGACCAAATAGTTGACTAAGACCAGCATGACAATCAATTGAAACAAGAAACCAACAACAATTCTATACCGAAATTTGTAGTTAAGTTGGAAGATTTATACAACCTTAAAGATAGATTTAAACAATCCACCAATTCAAAACTCCAGAGTTCAACTCTGAGGTATGAATTAATCAATCTTGGAACTCACACAAAACCACAAAACATAAAGCTAAGTCTCGGGCTTACCACAGAAGAAAAATCATCTTTTATACATCTATTGAAACAATACAAGAATGTCTTTGCCTGGAATTATGATGATCTCAAAACCTATGACACTTCTATTATTCAACATACAATTCCTATGATTTCTAATGAAAAACATGTTCAGCAGAAATTGAGGAAAATTCATCCTAATTTGGAAAGCCAGATTAAATCTGAGTTAAATAAATTACTGAAAGCCAAGATAATTTTTCGTGACAGACATTCCAGGTGGATCTCCAATCTCGTCCCAGTCAAAAAGAAAAATGGTGATATTCAGATTTGTATAGACTTTCGTAATCTCAATAAAGCTTGCCAAAAGGATAATTTTCCATTGCCTCCTATGGAACAGATGTTGCAATCAGTTGCAGGTTTAGAACTAATGTCCTTCCTAGACAGTTTTTCAGGGTATAATTAAATCTTATTCCATCCATATGATCAACTGAAAACTACATTCAGAACAAAATGGGGCACGTATGCCTATCAAAAGATGCTATTTGGACTAATCAATGATGCTTCCACTTTCCAAAGAGCTATGGACATTTCCTTCAAAGGATTAGTAAACAGGTCAGTGGTAATCTACTTAGATGACATAATTGTATATTCCAAAAAATGTAGTAATCATCTAAGAGATCTAAAACAAATCTTTGAACGTTGTAAAAAATATGGAATTTCACTTAACCCCAAGAAGTCTTATTTCACGTTAAGTGAAGGAAAACTCCTTGGATTATTGTGTCTAGAACAGGGATTCATATTGACCCATATAGGATTAAGGAAATCTTTGAAATACCCTTGCCCCATAATAAAAAATCAATGCAATCTTTCCTTGGTCAAATAAATTTTGTCAAACGATTTGTCCCTGACTTCTCAAGAATTGTGTCACCCCTTCAAGCCATGATAAAGAAAAGTTCTCTGTTTATATGGGGTGATTTGGAACATGAAGCTCTTAGCTCAATAAAATAAGCAATCATAAACGCCCCATCTCTAGCAAAGCCAAATTTTTCCAATCATTTCACTTTATACACTTTTGCTTCCGAGAAATCATACACAGCCATATTGACACAAGTAAATGAAGACAAGGTCGAAGCCCCAATTGCTTTCTTCAGCTCAAATTTACAAGGAGATGAATTGAATTACTCAAATGTTGAAAAACAAGCTTACACTATTTTCAAAGCAATAAAACACTTCAGACCTTTTCTTCTCAAAACCCACACCAAGGTGATAGTACCATTCCCAACAATAAGAAATCTTTTAGTACAAAGAGACATGGGTGAAAAGAGAGAAAATTGGGTTACGACTCTACAAGAATTTGACACTGAAATCAAACCAACAAACATTGTGAAAGGTCAAGGTTTTTGCAGGATGTTGGAAGGAGCATCAAATATATTAGAGTCACAACATTCAGGTGACGAGGTACAAGTCTATGAGATAAGCCTAAACAATACTGAATCAAGATATGTTGATAGTATATTCTACTTAAAAAATGGATATCCCCCTCCAAATTTGAATTACACAAAGAAAAGAGCCTTAAGGCTAAAATCTAAACAGTATCAAATCATCAACAATGTACTATTCATACTCAATTGTGATTCTGTTCTTCTTAGATGTCTCGAGAAATATGAAGCAGAGAAATTATTGTAGGAACTTCACAACGGGTCAGTTGGCGGCACTTTGCAGGAGATGCTACAACACATAAAATCCTGCGTGCTGGCTACTACTGGCTAACTCTATTCAAAGATGCACACAGTTACGTAAGGAAATGTAAGATTTGTCAAATAGCTACCAGAAGATAGAAGAAACCAACATTACCATTAAAGCCAGTCAACATTGATCAACCATTTGAACAATGGGGATTGAACATAAAAGGTGAGATTGTTCCTCATTCTTCTAAGCAATATAAATATATCCTTACAGCCAATGATTACTTCACCAAATGGGTAGAAGCAATTCTACTCAAGGTAGCCAACTTCGAGAGCATTATTAAATTTATAGATCAATTCATCATCACCAGGTTTGGCTTACCTTCTGCCTTAATGTTTGATAATGCATCATATTTTTCAGGAAATGCTATGACAGAATTTGCTCTTAAAAGAGGTTTTAAACTTAAATATTTTGCTCATTATTATCCACAAGGAAATGTTTTAGCCGAATCCACAAACAAGAACCTTATTAGGATCATTAAATGAACTATTGATCAGGGTCAAAAGAACTAGCATAAATCTTTAGTGTTTGCTCTATGGGTAGATCGAATAACTCAAAAAACCTCTATTGGCACTTCTCCTTTTAATTTAGTTTATGGGAAAGAATTTGTCTTGCCAACAAATGTAGCTATTCCTTCGTTTTCCTTAGTTCAATTCATCGAAGAAACTCCTTCCTCATCTATGCAATTCAGGCAATTACAAATTCTTAAACTTGAAGAGGAACGAGAAAAGGATAGAATTACTCATGCACATCATCAACAACTAGTCAAAGCCTCCTTTGATTCAAATTTTGTATCTTCAAAAAATTTCCAACTTGGAGACTTAGTGTTAAAATGGGATCAATCCCACGAAGAGAAAGGAAAGCATACTAAGTTCCAACGAATATCGTTTGGACCATTCCAAATTGTCGAGCTGATAGGCCCATCAACTTTTCTGTTACAAGATTTAGTAGGAAAGAGAGAATCTCTACCTGTTAATGGGCAGGTCCTAAAGAAATATTTTCCATAGAAGATGATCTCTTCTATTCACTGTATATTATAGTCTTTAGTTATTTTTCTTTTGAAAAATAAGACAAGTTGAAAACATTTACTTTTGGTTTCACGAAAGAATAGTTTCTCATTTTAATTTTGTTTTTTCACTTGTATAAGTAGAAATGGTTATGAAAATTAATCTTCATTCATGAAATAAATGGTTGAGTGCTACAACTCCAAAATTGCCTATTTTTTTGCTAAATTATCCAATCTTTGATAAAACTTAACTTTAGAGATATTTTTTCTTTACATCAGTCACAAAAAGTATCAATAACAAAGAAAAGTTTCTCTGCAGAAAAGCATCTTTAAAACTCTACAATTGTCATCCAGAAAACTCTTAAGGAACCAATGATCCCCCTCACTTGAATAGTTTTCAATTTTAGAGTGTAATTCTAAAATATACTTTAAACTTAAAGAATGAGAGGTCTCATCAAGAGCCAACTTATCATGATCATAATATTATAACTAATTGACATTACCAATACTGAATATAAAAACAAGGTAATGGCTTGAGATGTATCAATCAAAAGACAAAGGGTCTCATCAAGAGCCAGCTTGTTCAGTCAAGTTGTAAATCAAGTGAATGGCATTGTCAATTTTGGCCACCAAACCAAGACATTGTTCTTTAAGAAATAAAAGAAAAAATAAAGAAATCATTAAGTATACATAAGAGTTTTATCTTTAAAATTTAATTCTTTCTTGAGTGGGACACTAAATCATTGTTGGGTAACAGGTAACCCTATTGAGGCTATGAACACTTGCTGGCAACAGAGGCTCTACCTACGACAAATGAGTATACCAAAACTTATCTAACGAGATTCTTTTGCTTTTATCTTTATAACCAAGTAATGACTAATGTAGGTAAGATGACTATTTGTGAGAAAAGGAAAATCAGAAGAAAAGTAATTAAAGCAGATGTTGTTCATTAATAAACGAGTAGTACTACTTACCTTATACTTCATGCGGTTTAGTTTCATTTTTAAAACTATATTTACTTTAGAAGTTTTAGAAATTTCAAAAAAACTCTTAGAGATAACTGGTTCTTCCAAGTGAATCGCCAATTGTTGTCCTTATCAACAACTTCC
>APFE031122031.1:0-11184 GCA_000404065.3 Pinus taeda
CTGATCATGCAACATCGCCCATGCAGCACCCACGATCGTTCTATTCTTCTGCTCAGCAACCCCGTTCTGCTGTGGGTTATGGGGAGCTATGAGCTCTCTTCGAATCCCTTCTGCACTGCAGAAGTCCTTGAACTCGCCAAAGATGAATTCAACACCATTGTCGCTCCTAAGAGCCTTCACCTTCTTCCTCGATTCCTTCTCGACTAGTGCTTTGAAATCACATAACTTTGAGTATGTCTCGCTCTTCTTCTGCATGAAGAAGATCCAACACTTTCGAGAGAAATCATCAACAAAGATCACATAGTACTTGTGCTTTGCTGTCGAAGCTGCTGAGAAAGGTCCACACACGTCTGTGTGAATTCTCTCAAGGATCGTTGTGGTGTGACTATCCTTCTCGTGAAAGGTGGCTTTCACAAATTTTCCCAAAGTACACCCTTTGCACTGATCTAACTGCGCAAGAGTGCCTTTAGGAAGCCCAGTAGAAATCTGCTGTAGTATCTTCAAAGCTCCATGGTGAAGGTGGCCCAATCTCTGGTGCCACAACTTGCCATCATCCCAGCTCACCACTCCTTCTCCCTTGCATGCCATTGCTGGCAGCCATCTACATGCAATTGATAAAGGTTCTTGACTCGAACCCCTATCTTCCGGGTTTCTCTAGTTGTCTTACAGCGCAGGAAAGCCTTTCCCTCGCTGAAGACAACATCATATCCCTTGTCTTCTAACATCGCCACAGAGATAAGATTCTTCTTCAATCCTGGAACATGCATCACTTCCTTTAATACGAAGGGTTTACTAGACTCCCTCTCAAAGGAATGGTACCGATACCGGTCGCACTGTATCTACCATCATCGCCCATCTTGATGTGCACTCCAAGATCTTTCTCATCCAGATCAGAAAACAAATCTTGATCTCCTGTCATGTGAAAAGACGCACCACTGTCCAAGAACCATACCGATCACATCACACTTGATACCAAGCATGCGATCAGCGAAAAATCCAGCTCAAACTGCAAGGCTAAGGCCTCTCCCACTGCAGATCTAGCAGCTTGCTTATTTTTCTTCTTCTGCGGACAATTTGTGGCATAATGTCCGTGCTGGTGACAGTGAAAGCACTTCACCTTAGACATGTCCTACTTCTTGCCTTTCGCACCGGAATGAGAAGCTTTTTTGTTCTTCCCCTTCTTTCCTTTGGCAGCCAAAGGGCAATTTTCTTCATCAGATGCCTTTGATGAAAATCCGTCCCTAGTATTCTGCCTGATCTCCTCTTGTACAAGATCAGACCAAAGTCTCTCCCATCCTGGCAATTTCTCCCGACCATTGACAGAGCCCTGATAGGAATGCCAACTCTTCGGAAGACCAAGGAGAGCCAAGCTCATCAAGTCCTCATCATCGATAGTCACCCCCACATTTCCCAGCTCATCCCAACATTGGGTGAACTTCGTGAGATACTTGGGCATACTGTCTCCTTTCTCACACTTAATGTTTCTGAGTTTATCCTTGAGCGCCAACTTCCTCTGGTCACTCTTTCTTTGGAATAAATCTCTCAACGCTTTCCACATCAAGTATGGAGAATCCTTTCCATGTAGGTTGGATACAATGTGATCGTTCACACCCTCCAACAGAATCCTTCGACACTTTGTTGTCTTCTTTTGCCAAGCCTCAACTTGAGCAGCATCAGTAGGCTTTGGAACTTCAGCATCTATGAACTCCTTCAAACCATTGTCATCTAACACTGCCTCCATCCTGTCTTTCCATGCAATATAATTTGATCTGCCTTCAAGGGCATACTCCAATCCAATCCGTTGAAAGACATTTCAACTTCGACACCAAGAAAACACTGCTGCAAATTCGAATTCCACCAGCTCAAAACTCAACCGCTTTCGATCTAAAATTCGTGAGAACAAAGTATTTCTCGTACAAAGATTGACTGTATGGGAATTCACCGGATATCTCACCTTCCAAAAGAAGGATTAATCCAGAAGCTACCTGGCCTGATTACAGACTCTGCCTGAAGAAATAAAAATGTAATCACTTTCTGAATAATAGATCTGATGATCAACTTCGCTCTGATACCATGTAGAACTTTTTCTACAAATTAGCTAGCTCTGATACCATGTAGAAATTTTGAATAATATAACACTTACTCACAGAGATTATCCTAATTATACACTATTTACAGAATTCATGCATAATACATAACCTCCTCTATGTTGATCATCAATTTTTGGGATTAAAGAAACAATCACATGCGCACATTGAAACATCAATCACACATATCAACACAGCATGTACTAGGTAAAGCATACAGCTGAAAACCCCTCAACTATCTGTATATTATGATGATAGAGAACATGTAACAATACATAGTAAAATACTCCTCACAAGTACTCAGTACTATCTCCACCTGCTACACACAAACTAGCTCAGATCTGAATCAAGTCACAGGTTCAAATCTCCTTCGTTGTTTTCCTGCCTCCACTACACAATACCTGTTGAGAATAGATCTAATCCAAGTTCAAAATTCCCTTTGCTTGTACTACGTAATCCTCATTGGCAATCTCCATCAATGATTGTGCAAATCTCATGCACAGCTATAGTCACAACTGATAGCAGTCTCACCCTTTCACCCACCTCTAACACTTGTCTCCACTAAACTGTCCATGGACTGAGTTAACTGATGTATTCTTTAGTTGATTTATGAGTTAATAATTAGTGAATTAATTAATAATTAATTCACACCACTCATCACTAGTGTATTTGTCAGTTAGAATAAATACAACTAGTTCAACTAAGTCAAACTGAACACAACTCCATCAACTCCTCAATCAACTCCACCAAACTCAATCACTTGAGTTCTAACTGAAGTCCATCATGCAATAGCTCAACTAACCCATAGGAAAAGCGTATTTCCTTCTGGCAGTTGCATGTGCCACATCCGTAGCTCGAACTGAAGTGCTTCAAGAGGATAAGATAATGTTTATAGTCCAAATATTATTAAGAGCTAATAATATTCAACTATTCTATTTTTGACTGGCAGTCTAAAAATAGACTCCACCCATATGTCTAAAAATAGAGGTCCATCTATTTTTTACCACCATGACCAATCATCCATAAATAGCATCCTGCAACTCATAGACCATGATCCATATGTCTAAAAATATACTTTGCGCCAAAAATAGCCTGCGGGCCCACTTAGTGAAGGCGACTTCTTTTCACTAACCTCCATCATCTTGTTTCCTTTTCAACATAGTTAAACTGAGCTATCTAATTACAACTCCAAAGAACTCATCCTGGGCCCCTAAAATTTAGGGATCACTCTACATGACTCTAGGTAGACTTCCAACTCGAATTTCCTAAGTCAATTAAGTCAATTTAGTCAATTTAACTTAATTAACTATTAAAAGTTGCTATGAGAATATAGTTTGATTTAATTCACAATTTATTTCTAGGAAAAATTAAATTGGAATTTCTTGTTGCTATTTTTAACATCCTTCCCCTTTTTCCTACACGGTCTCCTTGTTTCTGTCTTGAAGATGCCACTCCTTTATCTTCCATCATACGACAAAAGTCAAGAAGACGTGTGTGTTCCCCTTGTCTAATTACATATTTTATACCACCTCCACCATCTTGAAGGTGTGGACACCATCCTCACTTCTCTACTCTCCCAATTTGATTCTTATCAGTTATGGACCTACTCATTGTACCCAATATGCACCCAATAATCATGCAATAGTTGTAACCATAAGAAACCAACATACACACCACAGGAAACCCCCTAAAAACCTTGGATCTATGTGTCCCTCTATTTAGCCTAGCCACTAATTAAATTTACATTTAATTTATTTTATGTTTACACTTAATGTCTCATCCATCCATGGCTTCCATGTTGGCCTTACAAAATCACAATTTTACTTTACAAAAATAGGGGTAACATAAGGGATGTTACATCAACCTCCATTATTCATAGAAAAGGTGCTAGCCATGTTATCATGATGAAGAATACTCTACAAGATTACATGTTGTAACTCTAGTTAAGAGATGAGGAAGTCAAACCTAACCACTAGTAGGCTATTTTCTTGTGTTATAACCAGACCACTAGGAGGAAATTAGGTCCCATTATTTTCAAGTTCATTTGTTCCATAGAAAATTAGAGTAGTTGATGTTGAAAATGCAACAACAAAATCTAGTTTTGACTTTGCCTTGGTCAAACTAAATTAAAATTCAAATTTCAATTTTAGCAAAATGCTTGGAGGTAGTTAACTAAGGTCACATGGCTCTTGTCACTCAGTTAACTCAGTAAATTCAAGTTGGAGACACCTGAGTTCAGTTCTACATTATTGATTTCTAATTTGTGGCAATCTAATTCAGTTAATTTGAGTTATTGTCAGTTTAACTAGTTCTCACTGTCAGAAGAACTATTGGAGGTCAAGTTGTGGGTGTGTAACTTTTTCCATGCTAAGTGATCATCTGGTTAACTGATCAATTAAGGCAAAATAACTTTTTCATGCAGATAATTCAAGTTACCCATTTGATATTGGAGTTGAAGGGCAGTGTACTATCATTTGTAAACTAATCCAATTTGTACAGGTGGTGCATGCAGTCTGAGGATTTCCTTATGGTAATTGTGCAGTTCCTTGGTGTGAAATTGCTAAATAATAGGGGTGATTTCCCAAGGGATTAATGCAAGGAAATAGGATCTTGGAGGCTCGAAATTTTGGCTAAGTATTGGCCAAGTTCATTTAGTTAGGAAGAGGATAAAAGATACAGGTGCAGGTTGAGCTCAAGCTTAAGCATAGCATATTGTATTCATTCAGATTCTTTGATTAATGCAATACAGATAGTAAGGGGTTTTGAGTAGTTGGTTTCCCCTAGATAAATATTTGTGTATATGTGTTGAATCTTAATGCATGTTAATGATTTTTGTTATATCATGAATTTACTTCTGCATATCAGTAGAGTAGCTTCTAGTCTTGTGATTTAGAAAATTTTATGAGAATTTTAGAATCTACACATTAATTTCTACATGGTACCAGAGCTAGATTCATGGTAGAGAATATATTTTGAATTTTTCATTGGACGAGGTTTGAATTTGAAGATTAGTGTTATGCGTTTTCACTAGGACTGAGAAGATAGATTTCAATGGACTTAGGCTTGAGTGTGTTTTGGAAGGAACCACAAATTTTGTGGCATGGAAGATCCACATGGAGGCAATATTGGATGATAATTGGTTGCTAGAATACATCAAGACAGATGTAGCAAAACCCCCAACCTCTGATGCTCAGGATCCTACTCAATGGAAGAAGGATGTGGCTAAAGCTTGGAGGATCATATTGGAGGTAGTTCAGGATCATATTGTCTCGAATATCCATGGGAAAGAGAATATGCTCGCGATGTGGAAAACACTGACAGACTTGTTTGAGAACAATAGTGACCACAAGAAGCTAGCACTCAAGGACAAGCTTCGAAGTATTAAGATGCAAAAGAATGAAACAATTTCACAGTACCTAGGCAAGTTTACACAGTGTCATGATGAACTTGGTGGGGTCTGTGTTACTATCCCTGAAGAATATCTGGTAGCTCTATCCCTTTTGGGCATTCCCAAGAGCTGACATAGTTATCAATATTCAGTAAATGGTATAGATAAACTACCAAGATGGGAGTGTTTATGGTCTGATCTAGTGTAGGAAGAAATAAGGTGGAGCAATAGAGATGGTACTTCATCCAACGGCGAGGATGAAGAGAATTGTGCCTTGGTTGGAAAGGAAAAGAAAGGGAAAGGGAAGAAATCCCAATCCAAATTAGAATCTACTCAAGGGGAAAACAAGAAATACATGTCCACAATCAAGTGCTTTCACTGTCATGAACTGGGACACTGTGCCTCAAAATGTCCACACAAGAAGGTACGCAAGAATAACACAATATGAGCAGTAGGTGAACCCTTGGCTTCACAGTTCGAACTTGATTTTATCCTCATTGCATGAATGGAAATCACAGTGATGGGTAATGTGTGGTATCTTGACAAAATTGCTTCATTCAACATGATGGGAAACAAATAAATTTTCAGTGACTTAGAGGACAAGGATCTCTAGGTGCACATCGAAATCAAATATTTTGCAAGCTATAGTGCGACGGGCATTGGTACAGTTACTTTTCTGAGGGAGTTTGGCTCCCATCTCAGGGTCAAGGATGTGATGTTTGTACCAAGTCTAGAGAAGAATCTAGTTTCCATAGTTGTGTTGAAGGATCATGGCTACGATGTGATATTTAGTAAAGGGAAGGATTTCCTGAGACATATAGCCACGAGACAAGTGAAGAATATTAAGGTTCGAGTGAATAACCTCTACAAATTAGATGTGGAAGACTGTGTAGAATTGAGCACAAAATAAGAGAAGGTGCAGAGTTGAGATGTCAACGAATTATGGCATAGATGACTTGGCCATTTGCATCATGGAACTTTGAAAATCATGTAGCAGATTTCTACAGGCATCCCCAAAGGAGCACTAGATGTTATAGCTCCAAATCTCACTCTTGAGGTTTGTGAAGCTGCACTCATGGCCTAGGGCAACCCCTCCTTCCAGACCTGGTCCCAAATTTAAAAAAGCAGTGTTTTTTCCCTATACGTGACATTGACCTGAGCTAAACGCATGTATACGCGGGTCTGTGTATACCCAACCCGCGTATATGTATAAAAACACTTTAAAAAAATAAATCTCCTTAATTTCGGGCGGAGATCACGGGTTTTACCTATGGATCACCTGTTAGTGCCCGTGGACCAACTGCTCCCAATGAATTCCCAACTAAAAAACTACTTTGGGAGAAGTATAAAAAGGCTTATATGGGAAGGCCAAAGGGAGGAGAGAAGAGAGAGAAAGATTGCTATGCTGAGATTTCCCTAACTAGGTCTGAAGATCCTTGTGCCTTCTGCACTTCCCCCATTCTACAGGAAACCCTTGTTTCCTTGTGTGTGTTGATGATTTCATACTACTTGAGAGATCATGGAGTAAGTCATGGAAGGAGTTTGTTAAAGGCTTGAGACTGGAAAAATCTGGGAGACGGTTCCACTTGGAGCCTACAAAAGGATGACTCGGGTGAAATTGTCCCTTTTCTGTAATTTATTTGTCTATAATAAAAGAAACACATGTCTTTGTTCTTGATATAAATCTTCTTCATGTTATGATATTCAGGTTATGATTCATATGTGATCGGTTTTTTAATTGCATAACTAACTACCTTTCCTTATAATATGAAGTTTGTTTCTTTATGACATTTAGTCCATATACTACTACACTTTCTAGAATTGTTTGTTTTGCAGGTCAAAGGAGCAAAGGAACCCCAAGAAGGGTTTGGACCCTGGGAGGATCTTCTCAAACATAGGACCTTAGGTACGCCCCCTATCGTAGAGTTTTCTTATAGTAGCATTATGATTGCATGGAATGTGTGTTTCTTTGCATAGATAATCTTCAGTCTGCTAGGGTATTCACCCAAGACCCTAGGGGAGTTTATCCCACAACACTAGAGAAGTGGGATACATGCAAAGAGTGTACATTAGGGAAGTACACAAAATCCACCTTCAATTACGATGACAACAGGGTGCATGCAATCCTTCAAAGGATCCACTCTGATGCCTTTGGACCTTTATTGATAACTTCCACCGCCAAGCACAAGTATTATGTTATATTTGTAGATGATTTCTCATAGAAGTGTTGGATCCTTCATGCAAAAGAAAGATCATATGTTCTCCAAATTTGTTGAGTTTAAAGCACTTGTTTAGAAAGAGGATGATATGAAAGTGAAGGCTCTCAAGACTGATAATAGTGGTGAGTATGTTTCGAATGAGTTTAAAAAATTATGCACAAAAGAATGCATTCGTCAGGGGTTGACAACACCCCACAACCAACAAAAAACTAGGGTGGTTGAGAGGAAGAACAGAAGTATTGTGGGATAAGCACGAGTGATGTTCATGACCAAAGCATACCTCTACACTTGTGGACTGAAGCATGCAACGCATTGGTCTATTTTCAGAATAGGAGTCCTCACAAGATTCTTGGAATGAGTACACCACAGGAAGCTTTTTCAGGGAAGAAATCAGATGTGTCATACTTTAGAATATTTAGATCATCAATTTATTGTCATGTTTCCAAGGAAATAAGGAAAAAAATAGATCTGACAGCAAAGTTGGGCATCTTTGTGGGGTACATAGAAACACCTCACAACTATCGAGTGTACTTGTCATCCCTGTTGGAAATAATACTGAGAGGGGGGGTGAATCAGTATTATCTGATCAATTATTTTCTTTTTCAAACCCAGAACATATACACTACTTTCGTTAGATGAACCCGCGTATATATCCAATTTCAGATAAGGAAACCCACGTATACAATGCAGATTTACAATTACTTTATTCTACAGATGTTGATCATTAAGTTATGCATATAAACAATTACCAGCAACAGTAAAACAGATCAGTAGACAACCACAAACAAGAACACAAGATATAAGGTGGAAACCCAATGTGGGTGAAAACCACCTGCTGCAATTCGTCTCTATCTTCTTTTTAATTTGAAACTTCTTTTTACAATGATTCTATACTAGTGCATTCCTTTACCAATATGTAGGCTGCTACCTGCAGAGAGCTACAACCCTCTCTCGTTTTCCAGCTTCTCCTGGAAGGGAGCTACAACCCCCTTAGTTCTTGTACTAGTTGAGATGCTAGTACGCAGGCTGCTACCTGCAGAAGGCTACAACCTTCTCTTTCCAGGGACCACGTTTCATAAATTTTCAGACTGGATCCACAAATAACATCAATCAACCATCAAGAGTTTCTGCATCAACCAATCACCTTTTCACCAGTCAAAAATAAATCAAAATAAACACTTCTCTGAAAACTGTACCCAGATCACAGTAACTGTAATCACACCCCAAATTATGAAACCAGATCACTGCAATAATCAAAAGAAGCAACTAGAACATAAATTATGAGACGTACGCTACTTCAATATTCAGAAAATTGTGTACATACGCCTCTATGTTAAGATCAACCTACGTATATGCACTTCTGTCGTAGAAAAATTGTGTGTATACGCACCTGGGCCAAGATCAACCTGCGTATACGCTCTTATGACTTACAGAAACTGTGTGTATACACACCTATGCTAAAATCAACCTGCGTATATGCACTTTTGATTTACAGAAACTGCGTGTATATGCGGCTTCGCTTCACTGAACCTGAGTACAGATCTATAAAGATAATTTACCCCTTCAAATGTTCAGATATTAGTTTACCCAGATTATAGATCAAGCAAGCGTCACATAGAACAGATCAAAATCATACAAAGATACTATCATTCAAGCCTTAGGATTTTGACCCATCAAAAGAACTTATCCTTC
Source organism: Pinus taeda (assembly GCA_000404065.3). Taxonomy (NCBI): domain Eukaryota; kingdom Viridiplantae; phylum Streptophyta; class Pinopsida; order Pinales; family Pinaceae; genus Pinus; species Pinus taeda. The sequence continues at coordinate 9,387 of APFE031122031.1, forward strand.
TCCTTGCGCTCAGGTTCCTTCTTTCTTCAGATCCAGATCTGCACCATAACCCAATCACAGTATTCCAGATCTAGCACTTTATCAGATATTCAATAATACCGATGATACCTTGCCAAATGATCTCCTTCCTCTTTTATAGCCTTAGGCCTTTCACAATACCACGGTCCAAAACCATAACAATTCAATACCATGGACCCAATACTTGGGATCAACACTTATGATGAGATACCATGGTCCAAAACCATAGGTTCAAATACCAAGGACTAAGTACCACGGACCAAAAATAAGTTCTCCCACATGTATGCGCTTTTCCTTGCATGAAAGTGCGTGTATACGCATACGCGCCTTGGGAACGTCCAACCCGCATGTATACGCGGCTTCGTGAAAGTGAACCTGTGTATATGTCTTTTTCTTCTTCCTGAGTGCCTGAACTGTGATCTGTCACCAAAGTGAGTTGCCATCAAGGACAACACCAGTGCCATCGCGCCAAACCTATGCCATAATGCCAACAATCTCCCCCTTTGGACTTGATGGCAACCCCAAGATCCTCAAAGTAAGTCTCCCCCTTTTTCATCAAGGGCAAAGGGTTGTGCTCCAAATCATTGTTCTGCTGTGTTGACCAAGGTCCCCCTGACTTGTAGGCAAAATCTGCAAAAAGATGTTCTTAAAGAAGAACCATGACTTATACATCATAAAAGACCTTCCTATCACCAAAAAACTCTATACATACATCCATCACCCAACCAAGTGGGGAGACAGTAGAAATTTACATATGACAACCAATTACATTACATCATTCATCCCAGGCATAGTGGGGAAACAAAAATAGGCCGTTACATGACCTTGATGAAAAGAAGATATACATGACATAGAGACGAATTATCTAAAGCAAGACTATGAATGCCATCAGTAACTACTATCAGCAACATCTGTCAAGCATTATTCAGATCAGCAACCATGTTCTCTTTATGTTCTTCCTCTGCAAGAGTTCCACCTGAAACCAACAACAGTTGTGAACTTGAACCAAAAGCTTCTAAGGTAATGCCAATAATGCATCACTAGAAGATTATCTGCTCCCCCTAAACCTGTGCCAGATGGTCTCTAACAGATCCGTATCAGAATATCAGAGTCTGTCCCTACTGATCTCCTTCAAACCTCCATATACGCAACTGTATCTGCACAAACCAGCGTATGTATGCAGATCCTCCTCATCCAACTCGCGTATAACAACTTTTCTCTGAAATAGACAAGTTTCAACAGCAGGATGAAGCATCAACTACTCCTAGTTTCTATTTGAGGTATTCAAATGTTTCCCTGGGTAGTGGTTTGGTGAGTATATCAGAAACTTGTTCCTTAGAGGGAACATACTCCAACTTGACTTTTTGTTCCAGCACTTGTTCCCGAAGAAAATGATATTTGATAGGTATGTGGTTGGTCTTTGAATGCATGACTGGATTCTTTGAATTGTTGATTGCACTTGTATTATCACATAAGATGGAGATAGGTGGAGTACAAGTGATTTGATAATCCTGCAAGATTTGCATCATCCAAAGGAGTTGGGTGCAACAAGATGCAGCAGCCACATATTCTGCTTCAGCTGTAGATAATGCAATAGAGCTCTGTTTCTTGCTGAACCAAGATACTAATCTGGAACCCATAAAGAATGCACCACCACTAGTTCTTTTTCTGTCATCCATGCTTCCAGCCCAATCTGCATCTGTATAAGCATGAAGAGTGAGATCTGCATCTCTAGGATACCATAGGCCATAGTTTTGATTTCCTTGAAGATACTTGAAAA
>APFE031122041.1:0-10173 GCA_000404065.3 Pinus taeda
TAAAAAAATTATACACATACAAACATAACAAACAACCAACAGAAAACAAGAGCACAAAAAAAAGTACAGAGCATAAACTAAAGTCACATACATTTAAAATTCTATGATCATAAAACATCAATTTGTAAATTATTTTTTAAATTCTATGTTTATTTTGTTTGTATTTTATCATCATCACGAGGGACTTTTGATATATTTTGAATTATCATTGAATGATTGTGGTTTCAAAAAATATCATTGTCATAGTAACTTGTGATGTTGTGATTGTTTGTATTGTTGAAAAGTATATATTGATTAAAACCAATCATGAAAACATGTTATTTTCAAACTTACAAAAAATGGTGATGATGCTTACAAAGAAAATCCACAGCCATCTATTTTCGTCATATTATAACAAGTTATAAACTCCACCCATTCTGTATCATAACAGATTAATTTACTAATAAATTAATTATTTATTTTGTTTAAAGTGGCGTTATTCATTCATTATGAATATCAGTTTATTTAAATAAATTAATAAATTTATATACTTCTTGTTAAGTTGGAAATGTTTTTATATTAAAATCGTAAGTTAATTACAATAAAATTTTTGAAGTTTTTGAATGAACGGTTTACATTTATATATGAAGTTTTCTTTAAAATATTAATATTTGTAACATGAGGGAGGAGGATAATGGAGAGTGGGGCAAAAATGTGCGCTAGGGTTTTAAGCTGCTGCAAAGTTGAATTCGTTGCAATTGAGCTTATGCCTGTTTCTGTTGATCAAAGGAATCCGTACAGTGGGGTATTGTTGTTGCGATGGACATCAAAGGAGGACCCAATTTCTATGGGAACCACACTAGAAGGGATTCAGGTGATCCAAAGTTGTTGGAAATATATGATCTGTGTAGAGAATTGGGACTCGACTCCTGGGTTTTTTATTCCTGGTGGGATCTTTTTCACGCAGTATCTTTTACGCATACTCCCAAATCCACTATTTTTATTTTGCTTTCTTTCATATTTCGTCGTGGATGATAGTGGAATGGAGATGATTGGTAGAGCTCTGCTAGGGTTCGGAGCCGACTGGTCCATGGCATCGACTGGGCCTGCAGCGGATCCCGTCCCAGCTATACCCTTGACATATGAAGGTTCCATAAACCCTAGAGAAAAGCTTGTGAAGGTGTCGAACAGGAATCCCGAACGGATGAAGCTGACAGCGCCCTCATTTACAGAGGATCTATGTAGCCATCATGGCTGTAAACGTGTATTGTGCTTCGTGCCCATATGCTGTGGTCGTGCCTGAGGCCCTAAAGAATGAGGAGGCACCAAATATTGGTGTGAAACCTACGGTCCTAAGGCGGTGGCCCTCAATGCCAAGGATCCAGCTGAGGCCACTAAAACTGCTGCTCCGAAGGCTGTGATGAATTCTATCCACATGATCATCTGCGGGGTCGCAAAGAAAGCCGAAAAGGAGTTTGGCTACAGGGAACAGGGAAATAGGTTCCTAAAGGAGCCCACAGAGATCCCATTGCATTATGGCGCACCTGAAGCTGCTTGGTGATGGTACCTCTAGATAGAATCAGAACCCTCATCACTGGTAAATCTTTTTTTATTTAAATTTTTTATTAAAGCCCCTTGAGAGATGTCATTATTTATCTGGGTTCATGCAATAGACTATGTAATGCATTTTAAGAATCTTATCTCAAATCATTTTGGATATTCAACTGGATTCCAATATCTATGTTTTGGGGGCATAGGTCTCCAGGATCCCAAACCTCTCACGTAATACAATGTTTTACTTGTCTCTTAGTTTTGGCACCAACGATTGGTGCGAAAACTGCGGCTCCAATGGTGGTGGCTCTCAATGCCAAGCATCTAGTTGTAGCCACTTAGACTGCTACTCCGAGGGCAGTGATGAATTTTACCCCCAGGATCGTCTGTGGGGTCGCAAAGAAAGTCGAAAAGGAGTCTGGCTACAGGGAATAGAGAAATAGTTTCGTGAAGGAGCCCACAAGATCCCATAACATTGTGGCACACCTAAGGCTGCTTGGCCATGCCACCTCAAGACGGAATCAGAGCCCTCATCACTGGTAAATCCTTTTTGATTTAAAATTTGTATTAAAACCCTTTCAGAGATGTCACTATTGACCTCGGTTCACGCAATAGACTATGGTATTCATTTGAAGAATCTTATCCCAAATCATTTTGGATATCTATCTAGATTACAATATCTGATTTTTGGGTCCAGAGCTTCTAGGATCCCAAACCTCTCACATAATACAATATTTTACCTATGTTTACTATAATACTGAATTTGAGGCTAAGAGGTGGCATAAATTACAACAAAAAAAATCATTTAGGAGGAGTCTCTTAGAGAAATTCAACCAAAAACACATAAATACATCAGAAGCACAAAAATGGAGGACATTCTTTCAAGAACATCCTCCAAGGGAAAAATTCACCTTCAGGCTCAACAAAGAAAGCCGGAACTGAACCATGTACATATATTGTGGAGAAATCGAATCACGTCCTAAAATTAAACATAGATATACCATCAACAAATGAGCATTGTAATATTTTGGGAAAACAAGCTATTATATACCGATTCAACTATTTCTGCACGAAACCCACTGAGCTCTTTCACTGGATTTTTGCAAATGGCCGAGCTCTTTCACTAGATTTTTGTAAACTGCAGTGCTCACTGTGATATTCACCTATGTTCTAAGGGGTTTTTCATTGTAAATTTCCCATCAACAAAGGTTAGAGATATCATATTAAGGGAAGGACCATGGTTCTGGGGATCCATGTGTTTTTTCTTCACACCATGGTTTCCAGAATTTGATGCAAATACTATGGTTGTATCTAGGATGCCAATTTGGGTTCATCTGCAAAACCTCCCATTACATTGTGGAACCAGCCAAACCTTGTAGGCTTCAGCAACACCATTGGGTGACACATTAGAATGGACATACAAAGACTAGAGAAAAGAATTTTCACATTAGCACGAATATGTGAGGTGCTAGACTTTTACATAAGTGTAAATAAATGTTTACATATATCCTCTCGACTTTTACTCATTTACTCTACTCCACGCTCTACTAATGGATAAAGTCAGAACCACAACATAATTATCTTATCTCCTTCCCAATGAATGGAGTCAGGTCCACAATGGATGGCTTTGTCTCAATTCGTTAATCGAATTACTCCAGCTCCAGTATTTCGGGAACGTCCGTCGTTACTCATCGCCTCCGAGTTGTCAGAAAATTCAAGCTCCACAACAAGCCTAATAAGACTATGACATGTGGATTTTAAACAATTCAATAAAATTTCATATAATTTAGTGGAATGAAGAACATAAGAGATGGTGGCAGGGGTGAGCTTGGGCTACAGGAAATTAGAACCAAGGAATTGGAATTTTCCATTTTCAACTTCGTTCCATGATAGTCTACTTGTTATTGGTGATTATTGGAAGATAGTCTACTAATAAAATAATTTTTTTAACTAATAAATAAAATCATAAAATCGTATAGGTTAATAATCATTTTCATTAAAGTTATATGGATTAATAATTTTAGTAATTAAAAAATAATTAATTTAAGTTATATGATTAATAATCTTTTATTGTAATTAAAAAAATAATTAATTTATATATATTTTTTAAAATATTTTTAGGGGTTGGTATAATTTGGAATGATAAATAGTAATCAATAAAATATTTATTTCAAAGTTTGAGATAACTTGTTTTTTTCAATATTTCTAAGAGTCTTGCAAAACACTATGACTATAAAAAATATAGCTACTAAATAGCTAAAGGTTTTCTTAAGTACAACGAATTAGTTATTGGATTAAAAGAATGAGGGCAATCATAAGGAAACATGCATTAGTTATTAGTTACCAATAATATTTTGATATATAAAAATATATATTAATATATGTATCATAAATTCAGTAATTATAATGAATTTATTATTAGATATTTCTATATATTGAACTATATATTAACCCCCACAAAATTGTTCCCCTTATTTAATGTAACCTTTGACCACTATAATATCTGATACAATATGTGCCCCTTAACCTAAAACCATTATGAATTTCAAAACACTAATATGACCCATAACGGCTAATTTACTATGATCACTCATACTCATAGATAATTACAAACCCTCCCATAATGCAACCTCTAACCAATATTACTATTAAAAAAGAATGACACTTGATAATTATTAAGGGACTAACTCTAAAATTAATTAAACAATAGTGCACTATGAGCTTTAAAACACAATAAATTATAGAAACTATGACCCCTAGTACACTTCATGATATTGACATTATAATTCTTGAAATTTTACAATAGGCATCAATTTTAATATCTAGCACATTAACTATAGCATTAAAATGATAGATTTTATCTACTTAAAGTGGCATAACATAGTGATAAAGTTGAATGAAGTGCAACTCCAAATGCAATCTCATAAGAAAGGAATATAGTAAATGTTGTGTATTTTGGAGATGATATTTTGATTATCTATATTAACCCAAAAATCACTTTTCTTGAGACAACATATGGTAATGGTTTTGATGATCAATATTGACCCAAAATGTACTTTTAGTTATATGTATTTCAAAATTATAAAATTTCTAAATTTCTAAATTGTGTATTTTTATGTTTTTTCCTATTTGCACTATTCAATGCAATACGAATAATAAATATTCATTATTGGGTTCTTATTTATTCATGTTTATATTATTTTGTTAAATATATGTATTGTTCAATTAAGTTTTTGATATCTCAACTTCTTTTCTTATTTCTAAATTTTTCCTAATGAGAGAGAATCATTTTTCATGAATAGGTAGAGTCCCTAACATTAAACTCACTATTCTACCATAAATTAGTCAAATCATCATGATGAGAAAAATATAAAACTAGGGAAAACACATTGGTGACATGCTGAATATGAACCGGTATGAATGTGAAAATTTTAATAAGTCTATTTGGTTCCCTTCTTTACTAATTTGGATAGACATGAAACAAACTTCACTAGTTACTCATCTAGAAATATTTAAAAATCTTCCAATAGATGGAGAGTACCTCAACACATACAAAAAATGTTTCCTCCCTCATCGCACATTCAATTGTTGCTACAAATAATTGAAGTTTGGTATGTTGACTCTTTAGATGTAGACCAGAAAGATATTCTGTATCAACCTACAATTGACCAAATGTATATATGATAAGTAAATAATCTAACATAATACAATTCCACCACAAGGTCAAGAAAAACAAGGGGATATACTTTTAATCCTTCTGGATACTGAACAAGAAGAAGAAAGGGAAGCATAGTTAGACACAACCATTTAAATTTGACCTCATAGTACCTGCGACATAATCTCATAAGAATATTGCAAGTGAAGACTCATGGAGTTGGAAAACAATAGGGACATAAACATATACAATAAATGGGAATGAAATATTTCTAGGTATTCAACTAGAAGACCCACAATATCAATAGAATCTACACTCAATTGCATGAAATACTTTTGAGGATACACTATAAAGGGTAGAAAATAAAAGAAGGCTAGAGAATTAGAACAATTTCTAGAATAATCTATTGGGTCTGACGTCTTGCAGTTTATTGGACATGGAAAATATGTATTCATTGAAGGATTACTATAGAAAATGATGGTATTTCAGCAAACATAGGAACATAAACACTCGACTCCACACAAACTCAACATAGAATGAAGCTCATCATAGGTAGAGGACGAAGGAGAGTCGACTGAACACGACAGGAATAAAAATATCTTCAATATCGACTTGACTTTTGATTCACCCCATGTTACTACAATAACAATTATAGAAGAAAAAGATGATCAAGATAAAACCCGATCCAAGCAGACTGATCAAGACAAAGTTTCATCCAAGCATTCTAGGTTTGATGACATATTAAGTTGGATAGTAAAAATATTTAGCTATAAAGAGAACAACATGAAATGGGGATTTGGTTGGAATGTTATAACTAGGAAATAGAACAACATAATATAAACATTCCAATAAGAATTAATGATCCACATTTTGCAGTCCAACAAAAAGTACATAAGACGGTAATTATGCTCATCATCATAGTTATAAGTTAATTCTTAGGTTGATGGAATATATTTAAACCCCATGGAATATGTTAGAACATTCATATTAATATTTACATATTTCACCCCTAAAATTTTCCACTAAGATTTTTTGTTGTTGTTGAAATATGCATTCAAGTTTATTTATTTTTATAAATAACCACAATATAATTTGTAATAAAATTATAATTTAGTTAATTTAAATTGTTTTTTTAAGCTATGAAATGTGACAGGAATAATAGGGTACCCATTTTGATGGTTATCATGAATTGAATTTTATTTTCATTTCGATCCATTGGATTTATAGGTTTCCCTTGTTTGTCTTAATTTTATGTTAATATTTTCTTTTAACTTAAATTGGAAATAAATTACAAAATAGATATTCCTATAATTACGGTCAATAGTAAGAATAAATCTTCCATGTTTATAATTTAATTATTAGGTTCATCGTAGATATTTAAACCCCATGGAATATGTTGGAATATTCATTGTAATATTGACATATCAATGATAAGATTTCTACCAAAATTAGGTATACTCTATTAATTAAATTATCTCAAATCAATTAATTTAAGAAAATGGCATATCAACACATCATATTGGGAATGTGGTATTTCTAAGCCATGCTAATGTAAGAAGAAATGTTTCCAATTAAAGGATTTCCATAATAATAGTGGGGTGAAACTGCATGGATAAACATATTTTTATATATTATATAGCTCCAATAATAATAACAATAATAAAGATATAGTTTAGTTAGATTTTATAATTTTTTTAAATCTCATTAATGTAATATGTATAATGGGGTTAGTGTTTTGATTCTTATCATAGATTTATGGCTATAGAAAATTTTCAATCCATTTAATTATATGGTCACAATAGTTATAATAAAAGCAATAAATCATTTTATAGTCAAAATTTTCTATATATAGTGTATTTTAAATTAATTTGGAAACATTTTTTATTATTATTAAATTCATAAGGAATGGAGATCATAATTACATTTTAGATAAGTCTTAACCTTCTATTAATGAGTAATATTAAAAATACTAATTATTGATTATTGAATCTCTAGCATCAACCTATTTATTATTGATAATTAAATTAAAATTATAGAAATCCTATTACAAGGGATACACACTATCAACATAACGAAATTAAAGAATCATAAATATGATTTCACAAATTTATTTATATGCATTTCAGATTTGTAAATTATGCATTCCCATTTTTCTAATCACTAATATTTATATTTATATACATAAACATATATATTTGTAATATGATTTCTTTTAATATTTTTTTTGTTTTGTTTTTGTTTTCATTTTTTCTACTCAATTCTAAGTTAAATGTTGAGATTTTGCTTTGAAATCTAAGGTGTTGTTGAGTTCAATTCAATGGCTTCATTCGTTTTCACTTATATGTACAGTATATGAGATATTTTTCTATTAAAATTATGCAAATATCAAATGCATTCACATTTATTTATTTAGGAATGGAATTTAAAGGATACAAACCGAAACATATTGACACCATTATACACATATTAATGTTTCTCTAACCTCATTATTCACGAAACTCCCGCTTTGAATGGGTGTGAGATATGAAAAACACCTTCCATGTGATTTGGAAGAGAATCATATTACAATGTAAGAATATATTTTTTGATGGTTATTAACAAATTAATAAATATATTTTAGGAAAAACATTAAATTATATGGAAATCTAATAGAATAGGTATACACTCAATCCGAAAGATAATACTTTTCATTAAGAAGGAGATAATTGTTCAACAATACACATTGTTTAGGATAGGTAACACCTACATCACCTCCTATTACAACTATTCTACTAAAAATGTTCATATTTTTATTATATATGTACAATGAGAAACTCCGTAGTTCTCCTTTTGATCAAAATAAGCCATGAAGGTGAAATAAACTTGGACATGCATAAAAAACTTTAATGGAATAAAAGAAGCATCCATTTTTCCTTTCACTAAATTGTAATATAACTACATTTATGCATCCTAAATTGTCTTTCATCATTTCAAAGAAAAAATATCATGAAATGTACACGCCCTTCACGTTGAGGGTTTTCATTGTTACTATATGTCATAGAGGCTCCCAACATGCAAACATTAAATGACCCACAAATTTATTCCTTGTTAGTTATTCCCCACATGTTAGTTTTATTCAACAATGTCTCAAGTTATTCTTCTTTGTTACTCACTTCATTCTTTTATATATTTTCCATAATTGCGCCATGTTTTTTCTTTCTTCTCGAAGGGTTCTATCTAATAGCAAAAATTTCAAGGATGGAAATTTATTTTAAAGCTTATAAACCTTGTCTAACATTAGTACCAAATAATATGCATAATATAAAGTGTTTAATGTTATTTTCGTAAAAATATTGAGAGTTCTAATGATTTTGAAGTTAAAATAGTTTTAAAGTATAAACATTGAGAAAATAAATTAAAAAAATGTCAAAATTGACAACTATTCTTATCTTTTATTTTGAAAAACCATGGAATATTAACAGAGGGGGGGAGCAAGTGGGGAATAAGGGGGAGGGAGATTGGGTGGAGGCGTGGGAGGAGGTGGAGGATGATGGGGAAGGGCTGGGGGGGTGAGTGGGGAGTGTGAGAGAATTTTTATTTTTTAAAATAGGCTAGGTTTATAATAAAACGAGTTTTTAATTTGTTTAAATGAGTGAAACCTTTGATATTTTTGACACCAAATTCAAATGAGTGGAACTTCTTAATTTTGTTTTGGGTACCAAAATTCTTGGTATTTAAAATTTTTGTTTTTGAAATTCGATTATTTTAAAAATCAATTTAAAAATAAAAATTATTTGGTCAATAAAATTGTATATTTTTGAGAATTAAATAATTGAAGAAAGCTAAATTTTATGAAAGCTTCAGGAGTTGCCAACTCCACTTATTCTTTAGAAAAGACCCACTCCATCCATACAATGCTATCACACTGTTATTCATCACTATCACAATAAAGCAACTTGTAAATACTAGAGGTGTTCCAAAAAATGATGACACGATTGTCTAAAATTAAGGGATAGGGTTGTACCACGAGGGGATTTCTCTGTGAAACGTTTGTCGAAGAAATGAGACTTACATCCCTTGAATTTTTTTTCCTGAATGGAGATTTCTCTTTGAAATGGTTGTTCAATATGTCTGTTGTAAGAAACCACGTATATCAATTGACGCATATATGCGTAGCACAAAGTATCTCATGCATATTTTATTGCTCATGCATATCTTTTATTATAGGAGCATTCATGCACTTCGTTAAATTCCATAACATATCTTTCATTCCCAACTTTGGCTTTGATATTAGATGTTGCAACCAATGGAAATGAGTTGGTGAATAGAGTTTAATTATTTATTCCACACAGTCATTGCCACTTTTACACTTCATAGTTTTTATTTCCTCGGTTTTGTTTAACTTCTTATCTCATTGAGCCAAGAGGCTCATTCTACAACCCAGTATGATGCGTAAGCCTATCCTTCACTCAACAAAGTTGAAATTTTGCTCATGTAGACCCCAATAGATTATTAAGAGAATATAAAAAAATAATAAATTAAATAACTATAAAAAACATTTAAATAATGTCAACTCATAAAAAAAATTGCACCTCTAGAAATTGGATCTCACTATGCTCATGTTAAATCCATATTTAAGAGGGATATATACTTGTAGTTTACTCAATTTCACAACTAATATAAGGCTTACCATTTTTCCGAGAATTTTGAACACAAGATTTCTTAGTTACTACATAGTCACTATTTCTTTTAGCAAATGAACTACTCTATCCATCACCAATTAAACTACCCCTAAAAAAAAATCATATATTTTCAACAAATAAGTTCAACTAAATTTAAATTTAAAAAGTTCCAATAATTTTTCCAAAACACTTTAAAAATTACCTTGATTAACAAACATTTTATTAATTATTATTTTTAAAAAAATTATATATAATTAATTTTCAAAAAATTATATATTTAAATATTAATTAAATTTAAAAAATTAATATATATCATATTTAAAAAAA
>APFE031122064.1:0-24759 GCA_000404065.3 Pinus taeda
GCCTCTAGCATTTCTGCAACCATACATTCAATTTCACTCTTTTGGGCATAGGGATATCTATATGGCCTGATGTTTAGAGGAACACTTTCTGGAATCAGATGAATAGCATGATCATGATCACGAATAGGTGGGAGACCTTTGGGAGTCTCAAATGCCATGGAATGATTGTTCAAGACTTCTTGGAGATCTAGAGAAATAGATGATTCCAATCTGGAAACATCTAGCGAACATAATTGTGAAAATAGACCCTTTGTTCCTTTTTTAGAAGCTTTTTCATACCTTTAGAGCTAATTATCTTTCCTCGTTTCCCTGCAATACCCCTTAATTAAACTTCCTTTCCTTCCATATAAAATTTTATGAAAAGTTCTTGAAAATTAAAAGCTATTGTACCCTAGGATTGTAGCCATTGGACTCCTAGTACAACATCAACACCTCCATTGGAATGGAAAGCATTGGGCTAGTCAATACATATTCTCCCATGGATAGCTTGATATTATGGCACTTTCCAGAGCAATTTATTGTTCCTCCATTTGCAATCATCACTTGACACTCTGGTGCTGGATATAGAAAGCAATTCAATTCTTTTGCTACCTTACAATGAATAAAATTGTGGTACTCCTGAATCAATCAAAACTATTACCTTTTTCTTCTTGATTTGTCCTTCTACCTTGATGGTTTGAGGAGTGGTAATTCTAGCCAATGCATTACAAGATATGGTCGGATTCATTTCTTCCTTATCTAGGCTTTGTTCCTAGAGTATATCCTGTTCTTTTGACCTTTATTGCTCCTTTTCTTCTTCCTCTTCGCAATCTATGTAGAATAATTTGTTTTCAACACACTTATGACCTTTAGTGTATTTGCTAACACAACTATAACAAAGCCCTTTTGCTCTTTTTCTTCCAATTTTTGTGGTGTTAACCTTATAGTTTGTGGAATACTAAGGGCGAAAACACTTCCATATTTATAGTTGTGAGTGGTATGCTTCCTGGTTGCCATAATTTTTCTTTCCATTTTTCTTGCTAACCTGAATGCCTTCTCCAATGAATCAGGTTCACAAAGGCGAACATCATGTTGGATATTATCCTTTAAAGTCCCTATGAGCACATCAATCCTATGCTCCTCTAGAATATTTTTTACCCTTATGTTCAATTTTTTGAACTCCTCAATGTGCTCCATTATCGAACCCTTTTGTTTGAGACTTATCAATTGGCTAAAAAGAATGTTGCTTTTTGTATCCTCATAATGTGCTATCAATTCTTCCGTAAAAATTGCCCAAGTGATGATTTGTTTACAAGACTAAAGCCATTGATACCATACAAACTGATTTGGTTCCAAATATAAAGTTTCAATACGTACCTTTTGTGTGTTTTGCACATTATCGAGATCGAAAAATTTCTCCATCTGTAATATCCATGTTGCGGGATCCTTGCCATCAAACTTCCTCATATCGATTTTTGGAATGTCGTGGGTCTTTGATCCCACAGTAGAGTCTATAAAATCATGATTAACATTTCTTTTATTCGCATCATGAGTTTACTTTACAACCCTTTCACCATTAGTAAGTAGTTCTTGTAGAAAATTTGTCAAATCTGTCTTCAAATCTGCCATGTTTGTCTTCAAGTCTCTCTTCAAATCTGCCATGTCTCTCTTCAAACCTGTCTTCAAATATATCTTCAAATCATCCATATTAGCTTCCATGCCCTTTATCTTAGATTCCCCGCCATTTATTTAGCTTCTCTTAGCTTTTGTGAGCGTGACATTTGTTGCACTTGTTCTGTAATTTTAATATATCATGTAGCATCTCTTCCTCTTCTTCATGAGTCAGGCTAGAGATTTCAAGTTGCTTACTAGGTGATTGCATTTTATTTCCTTGGGGCATTAGTTACTAATAATAATGCTTGACTATGCCCTTTGAATTCCTTAAAAATAAATTTTCAAACCAATCTTAAGCAAAAATTTTAAAGAATCTACACACCTTTTTTCACTTTGTAGGAGCTCGATATTGCCTTTGATGTATCTCTGTACTTTCGGATCATATAATTCTAGAATTGCAATTGGAATTAGCCCTCTATGTCCTCTTTCCAATGCCACCAGTCTGATCCAAATTGGATTCTCCAAAGAATATTTATGAAAAATCGCCCGTAGCAACCTGATTATAGACTAGTTCAGTAGAGCGAACTTGTACGACGTGCCACGAGTCACTATTTCGACCTTTGGCTCTCAAAAATATATACAAGAAACTATAGTCCGTCCTCTTTCTATACCTTCTGACCAAAATTCAATTCGATGCTCAGAGAGAAATTTATGATGATTTTCCCCAGGTCACATGTTTGGAATATAATTCAGGAGTCTTCAAAAAGACCAATTTCCTCAGATCATGTCTCCGCAAATATAGTGCGAAAGGCTCTAAAATTTGGACCCATGATTTAACAAGATTTATTATCAAATGGGTTTTGTTTTAGCTTCTGAAACATCGCAGAAAAAAAATTTATAGCAAAAATTCCACGATGACCTGTTTTGAGCAGCGAAACCCTAGAATCCAAAGCTCTGATACCAAATGTTATGAAACCAGCTCAGGAATAGATAGAAAAGATAGATCAACGCCTTAGAATTCATCCTCTTCGAGGCGGAAACTTCCTTTGCATTACGTAAATGAACAATTCTTGGATGATCCAAATGAAAAAACCTCCTTTCTATATATAGGAGTCTAAGGAGTGACAATATAACCCAACCGACCTAACAATAATAATATAAAGCCAGAAAAATAACAATAGAGGGATTCTATGAGGCACAGTAATAAAAATATGTCGATAATAGAGGCACAAAAATATTAATAAGGGATGCAACTACAATATTAATGGGGTAATCACTAGTATTGTAGGGACCCAACAATTCCCTTGTGTTTTGATAAAGTTTTGTGGTCTGGGCTTTTAAAAGAAAATCTGATAGAGTGAATTGTCTGCTTTTGAAGCATTGTCTAGCGATTCTTGAATAAAAATGAATATTATGGGAAATGAAATTACATGTTACAATAGGTTCAATGGTTTAATAGTTAGAGTTGCTTTGTGTTGCAAGATTAAATAGAAACTGTGACTGAATGCAAGGTTTGTTTGTGGGCATGTTTGTCATATTTCTCATAATCATATCTAATATGACGTATTTCGATATTGCAAAGACATGCTCTACAAGAAAGGGATACAAACCACCATAGTGTGTAATGGAGGCACGCTCTATGTCAAGAGCAAGCACTCATGATAGAGCTAATCCATCAAGAGGTTATTACCTCCAAACACACCTTCAATCATGCGAGATGTGGGATGATGAGCACAATGTCTTCAGTTTCCTTTAGGAAATAATAGGGAATAATATCTGCTCAATACAGGTGCGAAGAGATGACACTCAGTAATTCTCTTTTGATCAACATCTATTCATTTCCCCAAGTAATGAGGCACTCCAGCAGATATGCCCTCTATGTGTTAGCCGTTTCACTGATCGATTCTACATCTATATATTTTAATGTGTATATGGAAAAGAGATGGAAGATGGAAAGTCATGGGGAGAAGACGGAGGGTTTGTTTTTTTGCATAAGTATTACCTCCAGAGATGGGTAGAGGACTTTTTTTTGGGAAAAACAACTTTTGATTTATTGTGCTAATAAATAAGACTGTTTGGGTCAAGAAGGAGCCTTTTTCTGATTTATTTTCCTCTTCTTTCATGTGTTTAGAATCATGGTGTTGTTGTTGGCATAAGTATAAATGTGTTTTGTTTTGTGTAGATTGATAACAATACAACTTATGAGTAGTCTTGGTTATTTGAATGTAATTCTCTATCATGGTTAACTCACGAGCAGTCCTTGATTCAAAACTATATTAAACATCAGTTGCAAGTTTATTTGTAGGAACAATAATGTGCATTCTTGTATGAGTAATTAGATTGCAATTAAGCTTTAATACAGTCTTGTTCATCTGTGAACTCTGTAATTGATTCATTTGCAAGTTTATTTGTAGGAACAATAATGTGCATTCTTGTATGAGTAATTAGATTGCAATTAAGCTTTAATACAGTCTTGTTCATCTGTGAACTGTGTAATTGATTCATTTGGACTTGGAATCTATATATGATGTTTAATCTATTTTATTATGCTCCTGCAAGTTAGATTATAATAGCTAAGATTAGTATAAGTAGGTAGAATTAGTATAGATAGGACTTAATACATATAGTTTAGCTGTTTCTTTTGTTGATTTAACTGAAGTCTTCCTCCGGGGAGAAATCTTTCAACACGTATAACAGTTTACAGGATCCTTTAAAATCCGTTGGAACTAGCCACTGCAAATGAAAGCAAATCTAATTGCGGCCTGTGATTGGGTTAGTTCCCCTTGTTGGCATAGTGAAAATTCATTGCGTCAACCAAGTTGCAATAGAAGGAGGGCCTGAATCGCCGTCCATAGCTTTTAAGGATTTCATCTATAAATGTTGCGAATGGATTCGAAAAGATTAATGTATGGATTGGAAAGGTCAAAAAGATCCTTCCACACATTTTGAAGAGCCTCATTTTGAAGAAGAACAGATCCCTCTAAGTCCCGTGTTTGGGTCACCCAAAGAAGAGAAACTGTGGGAGTATCCTGTCAGTCAGGAACAACCGGTCAGAGTACTTACTCGAGCTTACACTCATTCCCTTTTTGAGCTCCCCATCTTTCACTCTTTACCTCTGACAACTAAAATAGGGCAAATGATCTTTACCTTAATTGAAGGGACATCTGCTGCCCCTTCTATTTAAGATATTGTGATAGAGTCCTTGCAAAGGATCGACACCCCTTAGGAAGAAATTCTTGAGGCTTCCCCCTCTAAAGGTAACCCCTGGCTTGATTTGGAAAATCTTAACAAAGAACACCTCGGAGAAACCTTCAACCAGAACATCCCTATCCATAATATGGCTAACATTCCCCCTCCAGGTGGGAATTCGCCTCTACCACCTCCTCAAGGTGGGAATCCACCTCTACCACCTCCTCCAGTTGGGAATCAACACCCATATCCTCTGGGAGCACTCCATCCCTAGCTCTCTTAAGATGCCATAGTGGTACCTGGGCAGCACTATGCCTTACCCAAGAATGTAGAAAGAGTATTGCCTAAATTCAACCCTCAGTAGGGAGACATTGTTGATAACCATATTCAATCTTTCTTCCTAGCCATGCGCATTTGGGGGTAGCCGATGAAGATGTAGTATATTGCTTATTCCATTTTACTCTGATTGGTGAGGACTCAACATGGGTACTTTAGCTTGAGAATAAGATTGATCACCTCATGGAGTGCCTTTCAACAGGCCTTTTTAGACATGTTTGGCAATGAAAAAACACTTGTGTTCTTAGTTTTAGAACTATCCCATTTGAAAATTGAAATCAATGAGAAGGTGAAGGATTTTAACATCTAGTTCAACACTTTATTTAACAAAATCTTGGCTAACTCTAGACCTGCTGATGAGGTGATCATGGAATTCTTCATCACTTCTCTCCCTATCCCTACTGTGATGTGGGTCAAAAGGAGTAACGCACAAACCTTACAGGGTGCTATCAATGAAGCAGTAAAAATCAAGAATGAAATGATTAGTCTCACAGCATGTCATCATACAACCAAAGAAAAGAAAGCCTCTCAATCATCCAAGAAGAATAATGGGAGTGATAAAAATGTGGCTGAGATAAAAAAAAAAGGATACCACAAATGTGGAAGGTTTGCATCAGATCATTAAGAAATTGACGAACACATTCATCGATATGAAATGGAACTTTGGAGAAATTACAAATGGGAATGGAGGAGATTATAACAATAGAAAATCCTTCATACCTTTCTATCATAAGAAGATATAAGGTGGTCATGGCCAACTTGCGTTGCCTGCTACACCTAATTAGGGATTTTAAATACGGAAGATTTGGATCTTAGCAGATCGCTCCTTACCAAAGAAGAACTTATAGTGGAGCTGGAGCCATAACAAGAAAATGAGGAAGAATACCAAGTAGAAGAGCCCTTGGATGAGGAATCTCAAATCAATGTACTATGGGATTTCTATACAAATGAGAATGATGACAATGAAGGAGATAGTATGGCAGAAATCCACACTAATGAAATCCACACATGAAGTAAAGGGCCACTTGCGAGGATGATGAAGCCTGTAGACCAGAAAAAGAAAGATTTTCACCCTTTGAAGGCATTCACTCCCAAAGTTCCTGTTGAGAAGGGTAAACCTAGTAGTGATTCCAAGAGTATTCCAATTGCAAACTATCTAGAGAAAGATAATACATCTCTGACTACAACGAAGGTGACACAAAATCGTAAACTCCCACCTAAGAACGCCAAAACTGATATGTTTACTCTACCCTACCCTATTTATAACATTTATTACAACATTGTCGATGATCTGAAGAAATCTCGAGCTAGTATCACATACTTCGATTTGCTAAAATTAACGCAGCAAAGAGATCTGCTCTTGAAAGCTATGAATGAAAAAAATTGCAAATCTCCCACCATTTCGAGTAGCCAAACCAAGAAGTCATCATCCGGACCTGTTAGTACCCCCAGTACAGCCCAAACACCATCAACTATGGAAGCCACTCTGTCAAAAATGAATCAAACCCCCCAAGATGTCAGTGCAACCATGATAGGAAGGAAATAAAAATCCATGACTCCACCTTTCCTTATCGCATTTGAAATCTTCAACATGGACATATCAAATTTCTTGATAGATTCTGGTGCCTCTTCCACTATTATGCCTTATGCTATTGCTAAAAGACTTCATGCGATACCCGAGAAAACTGGAACTCGAATTATGCAATTGGACAAAATGAATGTGAAATTAATTAGGTTATTGAAAGATGTGTTAATTCGGATGGCTACCAAACCACAGTACATGCAAGTCATTGACATAGTGGTAGTCACCATAACTGAGGCTTATGGAATGCTGCTTAGTAGGGACAAGTCAGCAAAACAGAATTGATATTTCTCAACTTATTGGTACCATCTCTTGGTCCCTCAGAAGGGAAAAGGTGATATGTTGAGAGTTGATCAAAAAAGATACATGAAGTACGGGGTGACTGAACTAAATGGCCCCAATGAAGTTGTAATGTTTACCAAAATCTATCCTTAGGAATTATATTTTCAATGTTTGTTCTATTGAAACATGTTTCAAAGAATTCCATGCAGAGATAGTTGAAGAAAATATGACAAACACACAGCTCGAAGCTCTCCCTCATAGTCCAACTGATGAGCCACCCTGTAATATAGTAGATGATAGAACCAATTCTGTAGGAAGTAGTTCATTTAATGGAACATTAGATTCTATTTTCTGAACACTCTACTTTGATGGCTCTAACTACCTTGAAGGTGCAGGTGCTGGGAGCATTCTCATTGACCTGCAATGTAACCAACATCTGATGGCCAGCCAGTTGGAGTTTGTGTGCACCAACAACATGGAAAAATACGAAGGCTTGCTGCAAGGCCTGAAAAACGCCATTGATATGAAGGTAAAAAATCTTAAAGTTTTTGGTGACTCATAGATAATTGTGGACTAGGTAAGGAAAAGGATACACTACAATTCACCACACCTCATAAGATACCAACATGAGGTGTGGAGCTTAATTGGCAATTTTGATTGTTTTAATATCACATAATTCCTCGAGGGAAAAACCAAGATGTTGATCTGATGTTTGGTATGGCTGCAAAATTTTTGCCTGATATTAGACTAAACAATAATAAATGCTACATTGAATTGATTTTCAGACCATCCATGCCTGATAACATCTCGAATTGACAAGTGTTCGAAGGTGATGAGCAAATCCTTGAGTTCTTGCATGGCAAAAAAACATTCAGAAACATAGACATTGATAAAAAAGAGCATGACAAGCTTATGAATGGGAGTGAAGATGAGGAAAAAGAGCAGCTCAATATAATTCCCAACTCAGTTGTCAAGATGGAGCACTTGTATGACCTGCATGATAAATTTAAGAAGCTGAATAACTACAAAACACATAGCTCATCCATGAAGTATGAATCGGTCAACCTTGGAACCAGAAGACCCAAAAAATTTTAATTTGGGCTTGGGATGCTCTCCATGAGAAAAGGATGCATTTGTTAAGCTATTTACAGAGTAAAAGGATGTCTTTGCATGAACATATGGTGACTTAAAAACCTTCGATACTACCGTGATGCAACATGTGAGTTCATTCAAGAAGGATGTTAGGCCATACATACAAAAGCTTTGCAAGATGCATCCAATCCTAGAACCGTTGGTGAAGAATGAATTAAACAAAATGTTGGATGCCAAAATCATTTCTCCTGTCAGGCACACCCACTGGGTAGCCAATTTCATGCAAGTAAGAAATAAAAATGGAGACATCAGGTTATGTATCAATTTCAGAAACTTGAACAAAGCATCACAAAAACATAACTATCCTATCCCTTCTATGTAACACATTCTTCAGTGTGTTTTTGGGTCTGAAATGTTGTCCCTATTGGATGGTTTTTCGGGATATAATCAAGTGTTGGTATCGAATGGAGATCAGCTTAAGACAAACTTCAACACTAATTGGGGAACTTACGCATACCGTAAAATGCCATTTAGAATTATTAATGCGGGGGCCACATTCTAGAGAGCTATAGACATATCTTTCCGAGGATTGATTAACAAATCAGTAGTAGTGTACATGGATGACATTACTGTGTATTCGTATCACAAAAGGGATGAGAAGGGATTGTTATTGATCCTGAAAGAATAGAGACCATCATGAGAATACAACCCCCTGCAAATAAAAGGGAAATGAAATATTTGTTTGGGAAAACTAATTTCGTTAAGAAATTCGTTTCAGGTTTTGCAGAAATAGTGCATCCCTTGCAGCTAATGATGAAGGAATACATTGTGTATAGGTGGAGCGATGAAGCAAAGAGATCATTTTAGTGAATTGAGGAGGCCATCGTAGAAGCTCTTGCATTGGTAAGCCTCAATTTCGACAAGGAATTCCTCTTGTAGACTTTCGCTTCTGATGTTTCATATGTTGCAATCCTCACCCAAAAAAATGATGATGGCAATGAAGTCCCTATTTCTTATATGAGCTCTAATCTTTAGGGAGAAAAAATGAACTACCCAGACGTGGAGAAACAAGCTTTTGTTGTTTTTAAAGTTGTAAAACATTTAAGCCTTTATTTATTAAAGGTTAGGACTAAAGTAATCGTTCCCCACCCTGCTGTAAGAGCCCTCTTCATGTAGAAAGAAATTGGTGAAAAAGGAGGGAATTGGATAACCACCCTTCAAGAATACGACGTCGAGATTAAGCCAAAAAATATATTTCGAGGGCAGGGATTGTGTGAGCTTGTGGCTGAAGCCTTGGTGGATGAAGAAGGGGTGTTCGAAGAACCAGAAGCATAGAGAATATAGAGTGCACAAGTAGAATTCATGGAGGAGCCCCTATGGATGAATGTGAAAATGATGTGTGAGCACGAAACGTCAGAAGTCCCTTTGGACCCTGAGTCATTGTATTATGACATACGCTTTTATTTAACATAGGGATCATGTCCTGAGCACATGGATGCATCACGAAGGAGAGCGCTCAAATTGAAATCTAATCAGTATCACTTGGACAATGACACATTATATAGAAAAGATTGTGATGGAGTTTGGCTGAGGTGTTTGGAAAAGGATGATGCCGATCATGTCTTGAAATACATGCACGATGGCTCAACAGGTGGTCACTATGGAGGAGAGACCACTACTCACAAAATATTAAGAGCTAGATATTATTGGCCCATAGTGTTTAGAGACTTGCATGCCTATGTTCGAAAATGCAAGGTATGTCAAACTATCATAGGACGAGAAAGAAAGCTAGTCATTCCCCTCAGGCCTATTATCATTTATCACCCGTTCTAGTAGTGGGGCCTAGATGTCATAGGTGAGATCACTCCAAACTCTTCATAGCAACATAAGTATATACTCATGACAACTGACTGCTTCACCAAATGGACCGAAGCCATCCCGCTTTTGAAGGTTAACAAAGACGAGGTAATATATTTTATTGAGAAATTTATTATCAATAGGTTTAGCATCCCTGATGCTCTCATATTTGATAATGCTTCTTACTTTTCATCACTAAAATTGACTAAATTTTATATGGATAAATTAATTCAGATAAGGTATGCATCAAACTATTACCCCTAGGGAAATGGAGTTGTAGAGTCCTCAAATAAAAACCTCATCCACATAATCCATAAATCTGTTGCCAAAAACTAGAGGAATTGGCACAACGCTCTAACAAACACCCTTTGGGATGATAGGGTCAACGTAAAAGTAACATTAGGAAACTCCCCATACTTCCTCGTCTATGGACAGTAAGCCATATTTCCTCCTAACATTACCCTTCCCTCTTTATATCTCTCCCAAGCTTCGAGGGGGAAACCTTCAGCCTTACTTCAAAAAAGGATCAACCAACTGGTGAGGTTGGAGGAATTGAGAGATAAAGTGAGAAATAAATTTAGAAATCACGAAATGATTGTGAAGAGATGGTTCGATTGCCATCTGGAAGGAGATAAATATTACCAAGTGGGAGAGCTAGTCTTGAAATGGGACAAGTTGAGTGAGCCAAAAGGTAAGCACATGAAATTCCAACACTTATGGTTGGGCCCGTTCCAAGTTGAGGAAAAAATTGGTCAAGGAACTTACAGATTGAAAAATTTACAGGGAGAAACTGAAAAACTCCCTGTTAATGGCCAACAACTTAAGAGATACTTCCAGTAACCACCACATGGTGGTTAACCCCTATGTAGGTTAGGATTCATTTTACATTTTTTATTAGCTTAAGTTATATTTTCGTCTTGTCCGTTCTTACTTTTCCGCAAAGTTTATTTTCATATTGTTTTGAATTTCAGTCCTTTTTGACTAATTGATTTCGGTCCTTCAGTCTATTTTTCACCTAACTCTCTTTAGATTGCCCCCATCCCCTAACTTCAGATTTTTTCCTCCCTTAGTAACTTGGTGATGATTCTGCCAATTCGAAATTCATCATTACCTTGAAAATCAATAAAACTTTCAATGAGCCTATGAGAACTGGAAAATCAGTGGTGAAATTCAAATCAAAAGCACTCATTTCCATCTGTTGGGAACTATGTAGGATTTTTTGATAACTTGGATACATGGAGCATGTAGGGGCATATTTATAAAAAAAAAAATGTGTAACCACAACTAGATTGGCATGGCGGAATGGTGCATTTTAGAAATCCCATCCGAACCTAGCCTATACTTGTCCATGAGGTTTGCAATCATTCTCCATTGGTTCCATCCACCACATTAAAATTTTCAATATTTGTCATCTACAAGTAAACCTCCTCTCATGGTCTAAGTTTGTCGTTGTATACCTTAAGGAAAATTTAATTGTGCTCTAGTCCTTGTGCTTGGAACGAGAAGGAATTATGTAAGAGAAAATGAAATTTTGAGTCCTTATGCCAATCTGGAAGGACAAGTTGTTTAGGAAGCCAGTTGGAGTAGGGACTGTTGATGGACTCAGAGTACTGATTGATACAGCAAGCCCTGCCTTACTTAAGTAGTTTAAAAATATGGCATGGTCCATGACTGCGCCCCATTCAATCATACAAAAGTATAGCAAAAAAATTCTTGCATAAATTGCAGATAAACATATCTAAATCAAGTTTGATGAGCGTTAAACAGATGAGGTACACACATAAACAGGTATTGATAGACCGGTGATGGCCCCGAAAGGATTTTGAAAGCAGATAATAGGTAAAGGAAGGTAAATAAATCCCATAATATGACCATTGGAGAATGCCTATCAAACCCCTTTTAGTAAGTGTAAGCTATTTGTCTTTATCCCGTCTAAAGCTATTAATGCTAAAGTGGAACCCATGGCTATCCCTCTATACATTTCTCATTTCAAGTTTATCTTAACACCTTGATGTTCTACTGATACAAAGTTTGTTTAGTAACAGAGATAATTGGTTCACCCAGCGGTTCGCCATTTGTTGTAGCCACAACCACCACCCTATTAAAACCTGCTCCGGTAGAAAAATTGAATGGGTTCCCTAGAAGTTTTATCTTTCATTTCTTTGAATGATAACTCTCAGAATGAGTTGTTTTATCCCAAGGATTTTATCTCTCTACCGAGTCAAATCTTCAATTCTTAATGGCTAAGACCCCATTGAATAAGTCTCTGCGGCATGTTTCATTTATAACCTAGTCTAACCCTTCATTCATATCCGTCATTGAGACTTTTTCAATCCTCACAAACCTTCATGGTGCTGTATGCCCACACATATAACTGACCCCCACTCTTTACTATGGGTATATATGGAATCAACCCTTAAAACCTTCTATTGTGTCCTTATTTCTATATCAATGCTTTGATAATAGAAAAACTATACGCATATGCATTACTTACCCTTTTCGTGCTTCCTCAGGTTTTACACATCTCTCGATGCATGCCTTCATTGCTTATCACAATTGCTTGACCATTCCTCCATCACATATTGCTTTTCGCATTGGTAAAAGGCTAAGGTCTATCTCCCATGAGTTACTGCAATGCTATCAAGTCTCCAATTGCATCAGATATCATAATTATCACTTTCATCACTGATACATAAGGCGCACCGCGATACACCAGACCCGCTGGGATTATTAAACATAACACATACAATTTTAGGGTCTTCTTCCCCAACCGCAAATCGCAATCAGTGGAGTCCAAGGTTTATACATCAGGCGCGATGCGATATGGCAGACCCGTCGGGACTATTAAATGCAACTTATATATTTTTGGGTTTTGCCAATTGCAAATCACAATCAGTAGTCAGAGAAAGTGAAGCAACATGCGATATGTGATATGCGAAGGGGCGATGAGCGAACCCGATGATAATTACAGATCCGAGTGTATAGTATTTGAAGTCCAGCCTAATGATTCAGCCACGAGTTTTCCCATGTATTCCCATGTGTTTTGATAAAGTGTTGTGGTCCGAGTTTTTGAAAGAAAATCCGATAGAGTGAATGGTCTGCTTTTGAAGCATTGTCAAGCGATTCTTGAATAAAAATGAATATTATGGGCAATGAGAATACATGTTACAACAGGTTCATTGGTTTAATAATTATAGTTTCTCTGCATTGCGATATTAAATAGAAACTTTGACTGAATGCAGCGTTTGTTGGTGGAAATGTTTGTCATATTTCTCATAGTCATAGCTAATATGAAGTATTTGTATAGGCGAGGGCCAAGAGAAGAAAGGTGAAGTTCGAGTGGACTTGGTAATAGATAAATGCAGTTTATATCAAGAGGACACCTTTGCATCACCGATGTCAATATTGCAAAGGCATACTCTGCAAGAAAGGGATACGAACCGCCATAGTGCATAATGGAGGCACGCTCTATGTTAAGAGGAAGCACTCATGATAGTGCTAATCCATCAAGATGTTATTACTTCCAAACAAACCTTTAATCATGCTAGTTGTGGGATGATGAGAATAGTGTCTTCGGTTTCCTTCAGGAAATAATACGGAATAACGTCCACTCAATACAGGTTTAAAGAGATGACATGTAGTCATTCTCTTTTGATCAACATCTATTCATTTCCCCAGGAAATGAAGTGCCCCAGCAGATATTCCCTCTACATATCAATCGTTTCATCGATCAATTCTATGTCTGTATATTTTAATGTGTATATGGAAAAGAGAAGAAAGGTGGAAAGTCTAGGGGGGGAAGATGGAGGGTTAGTTTTTTCTACATAAGTATTACCTCCAGAGATGGGTAGAGGACTTTTCTTTGGGTAGAACAACTTTTGATTTATTGTGCTAATAAAGAACACTATTTGGGTTAAGAAGGAGCCTTTTTCAGATTTATTTTCCTCCTCTTTCATGTGTTTAGAATCAGGGTGTTGTTGCTGGAATAAATATAAATGTGTTTTGTTTTGTGCAGATTGAAAATGATACAGCTTATGACTAGTCTTAGTTATTTGAATATAATTCTTTATCATGGTTAACTCATGAGCAGTCCCCAATTCGAAACTATATTAAACATCAATTGCAAGTTTATTTGTAGGAAAAGGAATGTGCATTCTTGTATGAATAATTAGATTGCAATTAATCTTTAATACAACCTTGTTCACCTTTGAACTCAGTAATTGATTCATTTGGACTTGGAATCTATATATGATGTTTAATCTCTTTTATTATGCTCCTGTAGGATAGATTACAATAGTTAATATACGTATAAATAGGTAGAATTAGTATAAATAGGACTTAATACATATAGGTTAGCTATTTATTTTGTTGATTCAATCGAAGTCTTCCTCAAGGGAGCAACCTTTCAACACCTATAATAGTTTACGGGATCCTTTAAAACCCATGGAACTGGTCACTCCCAATGAAAGCAAATCCAATTGGGGCCTGCGATCAGGTTAGTTCCCCTTGTTGGCATAGTGAAAATTCATCGTGTCAAGAGGTCCTTTTGTCTACAAAGTGCCCCACACAAGGCTCACTATGGAAGGCCTTCAACACATCAAATATCTCATTTTATCTCACACATCTCCACATGATCATGTCAAGTCCATGGTAGAACAAGTCTCCATCGATCCAAGAGTAGTTAGGACTAAGGTGTATAATGTCATGTTTCTCCCTGGTAAACAAATTATGAGGAAACTTCCCTGACACCAGGTAGTTGGAAAAATCTACAAACGAGGGAGTAATCGTAGATATAGAAAATAATTCTTTGTCTGAGAAATCATCTCGTACTGGGTTTGGTACATTTTCCTGCATGACATTTATTCAAGACAAGAAGTCAGCTTCCAAATAATCTTGCCTAGGACTATCAATCAAATTTATATTAAATGATTGCAAAAGAAACATCCATCTTGTAATCCTACCATTAGTGATATGTTTTTCATAAAAAATCTAATGGCAGAATGATCGGTATGGATAAAAGTCTCTTAACTGGTTATGTAATGTCTAAATTTTCTAATGGCATGAACAACTACTAACAATTCATTTTTAGTAATTGTATAGTTTATTTGAGTAGGGGAAATATTATTTCTAACCATGTAAATAGAATAATGAGAATGATCTTCCATTTGTCCTAACGCTGCTCCAAGTGTGGAATCTGAAGCATCCGTGCAAATGTGGAATGGTAAGGACCAATTTCGTCCCCTCAATATTGGAGCGACAGACAACCTATCCTTTAATACATGGAAAGCATGTTGAAAATCATCATTCCAAATAAATTCAATGTCCTTAGTTATTAATTTAAATAAAGGTGTTGTAATTCTTGTAAAATTTTCAATAAATCTAGGATAGTAACCCGCATGTCCCAAAAATATTCTTACCCCTTTTTGTGTACTAGGAATTTAAATATGTGAGATTACCTCAATCTTGGTTGAATCAACTTTGATTCCTTCAAATGAAACATGATGGCCCAATACTATCCCCTTATTTTTCATCATTTTATATTTACTATTGCTAAGAGCTAGGTTGGCTTCCTGGCATCTAATCAACAATTGTTCTAGATTTTCTAGAGCTTGGGAAAATTCATCTCCATATACTATGAAGTTTTCCATATAGACTTCTACACAGTCATGGATCACGTCAAAAAATATGGATAGGAGATCTCGCTGAAAGGTGGCTGCGGCATTAGAAAGGCCAAAAGGAAGAACTCGATAGGCATAGGTATCCCAAGGGCAAGTGAAAGTGGTCTTCGCTTGGTCTTCCTCAACTATTTGAATTTGGTTATACCCTTTGTACCCATCGAGAAAAGAGAAATACTTCTTACAAGAAAGTGTGTCAAGTACCTGATCAATAAATGGCAGTGGAAAGTAATTTGGTATGGTGGCTTTGTTTAACTTCATGTAATCAACACATGCACACCACTTACCGTTATTTGTTGGAACCACCACCAAAGGTCACACCCATCTACAAACTGAAATAGATATATAAAATCTGTACTCAATAACTTCTGCAACTCATCTTTTACATTTTCTTTCAAGGCTAGGTTCATGTGTCTCTGCAACTACTAGATTGGTCTCATCTCCTCATTGGTGTACATGTGGTGGATGCATGTATCTCGGTGTATGCCTTTTATTTCCAAATAGCCATGGGTGAAATCTCTATGTTGTTCTTGTACCATGCTCTATATTGTTGTGAATGAGGCAAATATAGATGGATGAAAATATTCCTGAAACTCATTTCAGAAAACATGTTGATAACTAGCAAAAAAAATCGAATAATCAATATAAGAATGATCATATAAAAATTACTGCAAAATATGATCTTCTAATTGTTCCTGGATTCCTCTAGATTATTCTAATGATAATAAAGAAAACATACAATCCTGATCTCCATAAGGACTCTCTAGCCATAAGGGTACTTCAGCAGTAGTTTGAGTAGGGGGGAAATTGACAAGGTTTGATTATATGAACCATTGGAAATGACCATTTCTCAATTTTGGCACCCTATCACAACATCCATAGTAGCTAACCAAGGGCATACTAGGACTACAGGGTGTCCTAGTTTTTAGGGAGAAATGGCAATGAAATCGATGGGATATTTCCAAGAAGAAACGGTGACTACTATGTCTTCTAGATTTCCCATGGGTTTAATAATGGATTTATCTTCTAATTGTAAAATGATAGGTTTAGGTTTAATCCCTTGAAATTGTAAGGATGTCATGGTTTCAAAAGTGATAGCGTTAATTTATTCTCCTAATTTTATAAGGGTGTTTGGTAGAAGTACTCCATTGATTTCGATGGGCACTATGGGATTTCCTAGGTCACTATATTTTAATTGTAACTCTGAGATCATCCTGGGTCATTTGGTCCTACTTTTTGTTTTTTTTTTTTCTTCTTGAATGTTATATTAATTTTGTTCTTGGCAATGGCTTTTTCCTTATTGATTGTTTTCCTAGATCGTAATAGAATCTCATTTATTTGGACAATAGTGATCATATAGGTAGGAAAAGGTTGTACTTCCATATTTTGTAGAGGCTGAGGCTATTTATTGTGGTTGGGATTAGCTATGGCTTGTGTAGGCTACAAAACAGGATGATGCAACTTCAATGATGGTGGTGCCTATGAAGATGATGGGTTCAACGGTGTAGGTAAAAGCTTATGGAAAGGAGGAAGAGGCAGTGACGGTTGTTTATAATGATTTGGGTTATACACCGACTGATAAGGTCGGATGCTCAAATTGTAGGACATACTAGGCATGTTTGAGTATGGAGGATATGATTGGTTTTGGGGCTGAAAAGTGTTTCCATAAGGATTTCCCCTCCAATACTGATTCCAAGGTGTGTTCTGTGATTGAGTTTTAAACCAAGGAGGATAATATGGAAGGAAGCTCTAAGGTTGATTCTCACCCTAGGCTTGAAAAGGAGGATATTGAAACATGTTTTGATTTGGACTCCTCCAAGAGGGATTCTTGCTTGTTTGTGGAAAATCATTTGTTTCAACATTACCCTTATAGATAGGTTGTAAACCAGGAAGAGATAGAGACTTCTCAGTTGCATGTTGTAAATAAAAAATCCCACAAACCTCAATAACATTAATAGGACACTCTGTCTCAGCATGTTTATTTATGCATTTAGGACAAAAGATTGCCATGGAAGCCATTTCATATTCATGTTTCTTTTTTAGTTTTATTGTATCAAATTGGTTACCAATAGTGTTTAGGATATCTGTTTTGAATTTTTCCAATAAGTTTCCTAATTCCAATCTAGTGATAACATTGGGTACAAATTTCTGATTTCTTGGCAAATAATCTTGTGAATTGTCACAAAGCTTCTTACCTACTTTAATTTGACTTTGTGAGTAAGTGCGACATAGTTCAACCACTTTGGCAAAAGTCTTTTTATAAATATCCCCACCACTTAGTATATTTAAAGGTTCCATACATTCATTTCTCATCCCCTTTAAAAAGATACTTTTGATAGTCTTCTCATCTAGATGTGCCGCTCAGGGTTTATGGAAATTATGAAAGAAACATTCAAGATATTTTTCTAAGTTCTCATCTTCTAATCATTGCATCTTAAGGATATAGTTCACATCCCTACTTTTCTAGAAATCTTGGTACTTCTTGAGAAAGATGAACTTCATATCATCCCAGGAGTAGATGGTGTGCTCACCTAGGCTCATAAACCATCTAAGGGTTGAATCTTCCAGGGTGGCTGGGAATAGCTTGAGCTTATGTGCATCCTTGTAATAATTATAACTCCTACATAAAACGTCAAATTAAAATAATAAGGAATTTTGGGTCTTCGGGGAACTTACATCGAGAATAGGAAACATAAAAGTGGTTTATTCTTCCACTTATTCTTCTTCCGGTCCTCCCTTCAGTCCTTCATGGTTCCCTCCGAATAGGTTTTCATGTGGGCCTTTTCCTTCCCCCTAACATTTGTCATTGTTTCTTTCCAATATGTTATGATGTTGACCTTCTCCTTCCTCCTGATGTTCCTCATTGTTTATGTTCTCTCCTTCCTAGTTGGCCATGTCTACTACACATTCTTGAAGAGGTATGTTGATGATTACTTAGTCAGCAAGAGGTACCAAAAGATGGTCCTTGATATTAGTTGATTCTAGATCTATGACTGGCTCTTCTAATACAATTCCTTCTGTACTCCCATAACTGATGTGTTCAATTGTTTCCTCGACTTGATTTAGGATATTCCTCTCCAAAGCCACTTTGTTGTCAACACCTCCTTCTTCTTGCTTTATTCCTACATATTGATTAGTATATTTAGTGATTGGTTTGGTTGTTGGACCAAACGTTGTAGGAAATTTTGATCTAGTAATAAATCTACATGGACTATCCCTAGCCCTACTTCTACTTCTACACATAAAGAAAAGGAAATAAAAGTTCAAAGATAAGAGAAAAAGATCAGAGTTTCGAGCAACCCCACAATAGTGGATGCGTGGCTCTTCACTCACGTCTTACCGTACTCTCTCCTCTGTCTAACTACCTGCAATACCCTTGAAACTATGTAATAACAATCTTACGTGAACCAAAATAAAACTCCCTAGCGACGATGCCAAAATGTTGAGAGTTTTAATTATTGATTAAACCTCCTAATATTTAATTTTCAACCAAGACTTGTAAGCATGAGTTGTACTACATTTTTGGCTCTAGATGAAGTTCAAAATATATAATTTTCCTTGATAATGATCGTTAAGTACACAACGATGAAAAAAATCTCAATTAAGAAAATTGGCACTCATCTCATTCTCAGAAAATATAAGAAATCTAAAGGAAATCAACTTAACTAAATTGTTATGAAAAAAACTCACAAAATAGAGGAAAGAGATAGATCAACGACTTAAAATGTAACCTCTTCGAGGGGAACCCCTCCTTTACATTACAAAAAAGAACAATTCTTGGATGATACAAATGACATTACCTCCTTTCTATATACAGGATTCTACGGGGTCACAATATAATCAGAGCCAACATAACAATAATAATGCAAGGGCAAAACAAGAACAATAGTGGGCTTCTATGGGGCACAATAATAACAATATGGGGACAACATGGGCACAACAATAACAATAAGGCATACAGTTAAAATAATAATAAGGGAATACACTAGTATTATAGGGAGCTAACATGCCCCTCTCCTTCAAAAAAATGTTTTCCTCAATGTGTGAGTAGTGTTGGATGCTTTTGTATAAAATTATCATCCTCCCATGTAGAATCTTTAGTAGGTAAGTTCTTCCACTTTATGAGATACTCTAAAATTGATCGATTTCATGGCTATTGAGTTCTTATTTCTGTGACTACTTTAGGTTCTAATATGACTTTTCCTTTTAAGCTCCGACAATATTGTTTGAACTGGGAGCTTGTCACCTATAACGTTCTTTGAGCATGAAACATGGAAGACTAGGTACACTTCATAAGATGTAGGATGTTCCAATTTGTATGCCATAGTACCATTCTTTTGCAACAACTTCTACAAACCATAATAATTTGGTGATAATTTATTATCCTTCTTAGCTTGCTTGAGGGACATTTTTTTGTATGGTTGTAGCTGTAGAAATAGCCAATCACCTATATCAAAACATCTTTTGGTACGATGTTGATATGCCTCTTGTTTCACTCTATTATGTGTGAAAGTGAGGTTATGCTTTAACAGTTAGAGAAATTTTTGTTGATTCTAGATGTGATATTCCACTAGTTGAACCTTAGAACTTTATCTTAAATATGATGTGATGGATGGTGGATGATATCCGTAAAGCACCATAAATGGGGTCATGTTTTCTACAATATGGAAGGAAGTGTTATACCACCATTCAGCGAGAGGAAACCATTTGACCCATGTGTCTATTTATAATATACAAGGCAATGGATATATCCTTCCAAACATTTGTTCACTATCTCAATTTTCCCATAATATTCGGCATTGTAAGATGAGCTATGATCTAACAAAGTACCCAGATAGGAAAATAATTTTGTTCAAAAATTTCCAGTGAAAATAGGATCTCTTTCACTTACAATAATATTTGGGTTTGGATGTAGCTTTTGAATTGTTTCCATAAATGCAGTAGCAACTTTCCTAGATCTAAATGAATCATATAATGCACAAAAGTGTGCATACTTGATAAGTCTATCAACTACCACCATTATGACACTCTTTCCTTCGGACTTGGGTAAACCTATGATAAAATCTATTGAAACCTATTCCCAATGTTGACTTGGAATGGATAAAGGTTGTAATAGACCCGGGG
Source organism: Pinus taeda (assembly GCA_000404065.3). Classification (NCBI taxonomy): domain Eukaryota; kingdom Viridiplantae; phylum Streptophyta; class Pinopsida; order Pinales; family Pinaceae; genus Pinus; species Pinus taeda. The sequence goes on from APFE031122064.1 coordinate 20,731, forward strand.
TCTTAATTGTCTCAACTTTTTTTTGTTGGAAAACCAAACATTCCACCAAAATCTTTTTAATATCATATTTAGGGCAATCCCAAAAAAAACCGTCTTAACCCTGTGGTAATTTTTTAAAAATCCTGAATTCCCTCCTAAGGGGGATGTGTGAAATTCCGTAAGAATATTTTGTTTGAGTTTGGAATTCATATAGAGGTATAAGTGATGTTTGTACTATCAAAAATCATTTTTCCAACTAAATGTATCAGATTTACTAGGATCTTGGTGCCACTTTTGAATGAGTGCCAACACTTATTCATCATTCTTCCATTCTTCCCTTGCTTCATTTATCCAATATGGTTGGATAATAGAAATGTCACAAAACAATGCTTCCACATCCTCATCCTTTCTTGAGAGTGCATCTGGAAGAAAATTTTGCTTCCCTTTTTTGTAGATGATTTGAAAGTCATAACTCAACATCTTTGTGACCCATTTTGGCTGCTCTTTTGAAGATAATATTTCTTCTAAAAAGTATTTAAGGCTATTATGATCTCTTTTTACCTTGAAGTGTCTTCCCATTAAGTAAGGTCGCAATTTCTTAAGTGCATGTAGTATTTCCAACATTTCGTTCTCACAAATAGCTTTGTGTAAATATTTTCCTTTGATTGGATGACTTTTGAAATCAATGGGTCTTTCTTCTTACATTAAAATAGTACCAATTCCATTTCTTGAGGGATCACATTCCATAATAAAGGTTTTTGTGAAGCCTGGTGTAGCTAAGACCAGTGCTTGGCACATTTCCTCTTTGCTTCTAGAGTCCAATAAAATGCATCTTTCTTTAGTAATGTTGTTAGAGGTGCCACTATTCTCCCATAATTCTTAACAAACTTGTAATAATACGTCGTCAACTTGAGAAATCCTTCCATATGCTTTATGGATGTGGGGATTCTCCATTCCTTAATGGATTTAATTTTGCTAGGGTCTACCTTAACACCTTCATGACATATAATATGAACCAAATATTCCAACTCTTGTACTCCAAAGGAACATTGGGAAGATTTTGCATATAGTTGTTTCTCCTCCAATATTTTGAGCACTTTGTCAACATGTTGAATGTGTGATCCGAACTTAAATAGGAATGTAATAAAATACCGAGATAACCATATACACAAAGATGCAGTGGAAATAATACTTCATCTCATTAATCGAAAATACTGAAATATGCTTACAACTAGAAATGGAAATAAACTAGCTAGGGCGATGGTAGCTTATCCCTGAGAAGAGATGTGGTCACTACATGCCTTTGAATTGTTTTGAACTGTGATAAAATGAGGCTCGAGGGCCTATTTATTATTGAGAAACAATGGAAAACCCTTCACATCCCAAAACCTAACCCTAGAAGATGAAACACCAAATTGTGGGCCCCATTTTGGGGTGAGTTGGACAGCCAACTTCCCGGGGTCGCGAATTGGTCATATTATCTCCGTTTGATGCGCATGATAGCCAGTTGTAAAGATCTCTCCAAGGACTATGATGGAAAAGACGATTATATGAAGAAAAAAAAATTGGCGTTAGATTTCCCAAAAAACGTCGTCCAAGGCCTCAAAACAGCTCCAGAAGTTTAGGACCCGAAAAACTGCTAAAAATAGTAAACTGTGCTATAATTAAGGAAACTGAAAAACTGAAAGAAATAGTTCTGGGGGTCCAACTGGGATAGGTGGGTGGCCACCAAAATCCACCTGGATCATTCATCCCCCCTTAGGAAGCAATGGTCCCCATTGCGTTGAGTTCCTCCCTAAGGTGAGGAAGCTTCTGCTGAGCTTGGTCTCTAGTGAGTTGTTTCGCAATCTCTGATGTGTCCAGAAATGGTGGGAAGCATGGTCGACGATGGTCCACATTGAACACTCGGTGAAAGTGAAGGAATGGAGGAATGTTGTGCTTCCTCGTGGGTTTTGTTATATTCTTTCCACGACTAACCTACGTAGTGAACCAGGGGGTTAGAGGGTGGGCGGAGCCCCCCCTTCATTGCTCTGATTGCGTAGCAGGGGGGTCACAGGGGGTTTGAAGGGGGTGGGTAGTCCCCTTCTACGGGGTCCAGGGCAGCGGCCCGAGAAATTTTTTTTTCGACCCTATATTAGGTTGGCCGAACCTACTTATGGTTTTCAATCCATGGTTTTGGACGCGATGTTTTTTGGTCCATGGTATTGGATGCTTCGGAATGTATACATATGTATTGTAACATTAAAAGGAACATAATGAAAAATCAAGCTAGTAGTCTCGGTTCTGGGATCCAGCGGGAAATCTCTGTGTATATGTGTTTTATGTGTTATGCTCTCGCATTTTTATTTTTCCTGTGATTTAGAATTCGTATGCAGGTAATTTCTGTACGAGGTTAAAACCTACATTTGGTATCAGAGTTGTTTTGTCTTCAAGGGGATGCCTTTGTTGCTGAGGGGTTTCACTCGGGCCTGTGGTAGACCTTGTTCAGTGGGAGATCTATGAGATCGATTCTGGTGGTGAAAGAAGATGGCAAGCAGTGAAAAGATAGAGATTGAGAAGTTCAATGGTAAGACTTTTGAGTTGTGGAAACTCAAGATGGAGGATCTGTTGGTGGATAAAGATCAGTGGATCGCGGTATATTTGGGTACTAAACCAACGGGAGTGACCGATGAAGAATGGAAGAAGTTGGATCGGAAGGCAAAGAGCACAATACGATTGTGTGTCTCAGTTCAGTATTGTTGAATGAATCAGGGGAAGCTATGGCGAAGGCTCTGTGGGACAAGTTAGGGAATTTGTACCAATCTAAGTCTCTGGTGAATAAACTATTCCTGCGGAAAAAGCTGTATAACCCGAGGATGAAAGATGGAGACTCGATGAGAGAGCATCTGAATGTGTTTAATACTGTGGTAAGTCAGTTATCATCTGTTGATATTAAAATTTCAGATGAAGATAAGTGAATCAGTCTATTGTGTTCTCTACAAGATTCATGGGATAGTCTGGTTATTGCAATAGGTAGCAATGCAACTACTTTGCAGTTTGATGAAATAGTCTCAGCCTTGCTGGCAGAGGAGATGAGACGGAAAAATATGGACAACCAGAATGGTGATGCCTTGTCTATACGAGGACAGTCCTAGAACAGAAACAAAAATAAGTCATCGAGTGGGAGATCTAAATCTAGAGGGAGATCTAAATCTCCAAGAAAATATATAAAGGTGGTGTGCTGAAAATGCGGATTAAAGGAAGGGCCCTTCAGAAGGGATTATAAATCTAAAGCCCCTGATAAAGGAAAGGGATCTGATGATGCTCCTTCTGCAGAGGTGAAAACCACCTCAGATGAAGGTGGGATGTGTACTTGGCTTCTTCAAGTACACATGTAGATCATGAGGCATGGTTGATTGACTCAGGTGCATCCTTTCACTTCACTCCCCATAGAGAGTGGTTCTGTGAGTATGAGAAATAAGATGGTGGTGATGTATTCTTAGGAGATGATAGGAAGGCTAGAATCATTGGTCGCGGAAAAGTAAAGTTGAAGTTGCAAGCTGGAAGGGTTAGAACCCTTCCGGGTGTTCTGCATAGTCTTGCATTGGACAAAAATCTGATTTCTGTAAGAAAATTGGATGACGCAGGTGTAAAGATAGTGTTCGAGAAGGATACTTGCAAGATGGTTCGAGGAGCATTGTTATTGATGCGGGGAGTTCATATTGGAACTCTGTACAAGCTGCAAGGTAGCATTGTTGTTGACGGGTGCAATAGTTCTATGGTTCCTGAAAATGGAGCAGAAAATCTAGTGGTATCTGGAGAGAAGACCATGTTATTGCATCAAAGGCTTGGACATATTGGAGAGAAGGGCCTTCGAATACTTCATGGTAAAGGTATGGTAGAAGGTATGAGTAATAGCTCTCTGGATTTTGATTTTTGTGAAAAATGTGTATATGGGAAGCAGAATCGGGTGAGTTTCCCCTCTGGTGGTAAGAGGACGAAACAGATATTAGAGCTTGTGCACAGTGATGTGTTTGGACCTGTGAAAGTTCCATCATTGGGTAAGTCTGT
>APFE031122064.1:24779-68487 GCA_000404065.3 Pinus taeda
TGGAACCCAGTAACAAGGAAGGTTGTCTATAGTCGAGATGTGGTGTTCAGAGAGGTGAAAGATGTTATTAAACATGAAGTCCAACCAAAGGAACCTGTGAAGATAGAGTTTGAACTAAAGGAGGAAGAATCAGACTCTGTAGCAGAGGAGGAATCAGAAGATGAAGAGCAACAAACTCCGGCTGTGAGAAGATCAGCTCGAGAAAGAAGGCAGCCAGAAAGGTATAGTCCATCTGCTTTCTGTTCAAACTTTGCTTTGTCTGTTACTGATGATGATCCCAGAACTGTGAAGGAACCAGTGGATTCAGAGGATGGAAAACTCTGGAAAGAGGCCATGGTTGATGAAATGGCATCTTTGCACAAAAATGAGGCTTGGGATCTGGTGGAGTTGTCGGCTGGAAGGAAACCCATTGGAAACAAATGGGTGTTCAAGAAGAAGACAAATGCTGAAGGGAAGGTGGAAAAATACAAAGCTCGGTTGGTAGCAAAAGGTTATTCCGAGGTGCCGGGAATTGATTTTGGTGATATTTTTTCTCCTGTTTCCAATGTAACTTCTATTAGATTACGTTTATCTGTTGCTACTGCTTTTGATTTTGAGGTAGAACAGATAGATGTGAAGACAACATTTCTTCATGGGGATTTGGAAGAGGAAATCTAAATGAAGCAACCTGAAGGCTTTGCGGTAAAGGGTATGAAAGAATTGGTATGCAAGTTAAAGAGGTTTCTGTATGGGTTAAAACAGTCACCAAGGATGTGGTATAAGAAATTTTATACATTTATACGAGGACTTGGCTTCACCAAAAGCAAAGCAGATCACTGTGTGTATTTTAAATTAATTGGTGACCGTGTTATTTATTTGGTCTTGTATGTGAATGATATTGGTTGGAAATGACAAAGAAATTATCCAGGATTTGAAGACCCAATTGTCCTCCAAATTCGACATGAAAGATCTCGGTGCTGCAACTATATTTTGGGAATGGAAATTAAAAGAGATCAGGCAAAGAGAAAGCTCTGGTTAAACCAGAGGAAGTATGTCGAGACAATATTGCAGAGGTTTAATATGCAGGATAGTAAACCGGTGAAGGTTCCTATTCCTGTAGGTGTGAGGTTATCTGCTGGACAGTGTCCCAAGACACAAGAAGAGGAAGAGGACATGTCCCGTGTTCCATATGCAAGTGTAGTCGGTAGCTTGATGTATGCAATGGTTTGTACTAGACCAGACATTCCACATGCAGTGGGAGTATTGAGCAGGTTTATGTCAAAACTAGGGAAGGAGCATTGGATAGCAGTGAAGTGGGATTTCAGGTATTTGCGTGGCACTAGTGATTATGGTTTGTCCTACCAAGGAAAAATACGATTGGACAGAGTGTTGGATATTCGTGGCTTTGTTAATGCAGACTGGGTTGGAGATCTCGATCAGAGAAGATCGACAAGTGTGTATGTGTATAACCTATTTGGAGGTGCAGTTAGTTGGATGAGTTGGAAACAATCTGTAATGGCACTATCAACTACAGAGGCAGAAGACATGGCAGCCACTCATGCAAGCAAGGAAGCAGTTTGGTTTCAGATATTGTGTTCAAGTATGGGGTTAGTACAAGGAGCTATAAGGATAGATTGTGACAGCCAAAGTGCAATTTCCTTGGTAAAAAACCCTGTTAGGACTCCATATTGTCTACTTTTGACCTCATATTTTGTTATGATATTTCCCTTTTTAGCCCATAAGTAGAAACCCTTGATATCGTTTTTGACCTCATCATTCCAAGGTATGAAGTAACTCTCCTCATTTTCTATATGTTTAATTATTCAACACATATTCATGTTATCTTTACAATTAATCTTTGGAAATTGGCTAAGTCGCTGACAATTGATTGGAACTGTTCAAACTCCACAGAATCGTAATTCACAGTTGCTGCAACACCAGAAACAGCAACTGTGCAGTGGCACCAACACCAAAAACAGCAACCGAATAAAGCAGGAAAAGTCTTAATTTGCAAAGGATGAAACAGTAACCATCTGAAGCTGGCAGAACTATACTTGGCCGATCATGATATAGCACGATCAGCCAAACTTAGTAGCAGATGCGGGAACACCAGGAAAATCATGAAGAGCTTTACGGAACAGTTGAGATTTACTGAATCAACAACAACAGCAGAATAGCCAAGGATAGCACAAGGACCCCAAGGAGATAGACAAAGACTACCAGTTTTGCAATAGCGGAAGGATCCAATTAAACAAAGGACAACAAAGATATACATTGTTGTAACAATATGCTGTAACAGGAATTAATTTCCTATTTTTGTACAGAAGAATCAAACTGAATGAATAATGACAATCTATTGTAATAGATGTCTCCTCTATAAAGAGGAGACATCTACAGTTGAAAGCTAGCGAGTGATAACAGGAGTATTGTAGTGCAGAGAGTCGGAACCTCTGTTGTAATTGAAATTTTTGGCAGATGAATAAAGCACTGTTCTGAGCATTTTAACTTAGCATCTGTGTTTAGGGGAATCTTGTGAGAGGGACAGGGCCCACCTTCTTCACAAGATTCACCCATTTCTTTCCTGTTAAGTGTGTGTGTGATTTCTGTACATTTTTAGCCTTGCTTATGATATTTCCTTTTTGCTGATACGTTGCTCCCTTGATCGATTGGCACTGTGAGAAGTGTTTCACCGGTGATTAGGATTTTTTAGTGTGTATTGGCGACTAGTCACAGAGGCAGGTGCTGAACATCCTTATTCTGTGGACAGGGTCCTGGTCCTCTATTACAAACATCCATCATTTTTTCTTGCAGATTTGTTATCATTAATCAATTTCATTTCATTTCTGCAATAGCTTATGACTACTGTAACACGGAGTAAGAGTTTGATAACAAGTAGACATGTTTGTACTACATCCTTTAATGCTTTTAGAATTAAGTGCATGTAGTACGAGGTCACCTTTGAAAAAAAAGGACTTTCCTGGGTTGACAATTAATGTGGTACTCGATTGTTTAATCAATAAACAATTCGAGCAGCCAACATTTTGGCACCGTTGCCGAGGAAGGCGACTAAATTATTTTAAAGGCATTAATGATTTTCCTTTAGAATAATAGGTGCATGAGAGGACGCAGGAAGGCTAACTTCATAGGCGGTAAGGGCACAGGAGGAGGAAGAAAAACTTTCAGTGAAGAGATCATTTCAAAGGCAGAGACATCCCAGAGAATGAGATCCCGAAGACCTCAGATCCAGTATTCCTCCCAAACAGATCATCAGACGGAGGAAGTACTAGGACCTGAAAGGAAGCTGGAAACACTAGAGCACATTAAGGAACCAGTAGAAGAACCTGAAGAAACAAAATATGCTGAAGACAGAGCAAGCGATTCGGAGAAAGGAACAATGGAGGATAACATAGCAGAAGGAAGGGGGGAAAATTCACTCTCCAGCCTGGAATTTCCTATTGGCGATCTCCCAAGGGGAGCAATCCCTATGAAGAATATTCCACCTGCAACATTGCCTAATTTTCATGGGTTATCCTCTGAAGACCCTCATGAGTTCCTCTTTGAGTTTGATATACTGTGTAGGAGTTATGATTATGTAACTCCTGCTCAGAAGTTAAAACTGTTTCCAGCAACACTGAAAGAGAACGCGTTAAGATGGTTTATGAGCCTAGGGGCTCAGGTAATCACTGCATGGGATCAGACGAAAGAAAGTTTTCTCACTAAATATTAGGATTACTGTCGAACATGAGAAAGAAAGGAAGAATTGTTTAAAATGGTTCAGAAAGAGGACGAGAATCTAGAGGACTTTGTAGAGAGACTGCAGTATAATCGGCAGTGATCAGATCATCCAACTATGAGTAAGGATATTATGAAGAAAATACTGCTAAAAGGAGTACGAGATGACTACCTGGATATGCTAAACATGCTTGGAAAAGGGGATATTTCCTTGATGAGTTTATCAACCTCTGTATGAGGTGCTCCAAAGGAGTAGCAAGTAGATCTAAAAGCAGGGACAGTACATACTCAAGAGTCCAGAAATCAGCAAGTGGAGGAGCAACATGAGCCTAAATAGGTAATCTGCTTGAAGAATTTAAAACTGAAATGTTAAGCTCTTTTGCTTCAAAAATTGATGCTCTACAGGTTAAAAAGAAATAGGCAGAAGCAGAAGCTGCTCTGGCTATTTTCTGCTCCAAATGCAGAGGAAAGCACCCACTGAGGGAATGCCCATTGGATAAGGTACCAATTTGTACCATTTGTGAAAAGGATCATGAGACTCAACAATGCCCTTCTTTGCCAGGAATAAAGGGAGCACTGCAATCCACTGAAGAAGAAGCTGAAGCCGTGTACCTGATGACACAGAGGAGGCAATGACCACAAAGACAAGGTATGATTTCTAACACATCATTTCGTCGTTGGAATAACCATTCTCCTTTTCAAACAAATTACCCACCCATAAATCAAATGCAATACCCACCTTTTAATCCAATGCAATTTCCACCTATGCAGCAACCAAATTCTCCTTTTACCGACCCTACTATGTGGAATCCTTGGACTCTTCAGCAACCTTATTTCAATCAATGGAATCCAAACTGGACAGCCCAACAGATTCCATTTCCTCAACACCAGCAATCTCTTTCCTTACCATCTAATTCTCCGCAGAATAACCAGTCAATCAGACCCCAACTGCCTGTGCAACCTAACCCCAACCCAAACAATAATAAGGCCCTACAGGTAGTTGATATTCAAAGTCAACATGTCTCCCCTATGCAATGTAATGACATCCATTTATGCTCTGGGAGGATAGTTGAACCCATCATTGATGACATTACTGACTCTAAAAAACAGGAAACTAGAAAGGAAAAGTCATGTAACAACAGTGCTGAAACAGTTGAATCATCTTCTAACAAGACTGCCCAAACAACAGAGCCACCCTTTCCTGAAAGACTAGCTCTTACTAAAACATTTGAGCCACCAGCTTGTTGAGTCTTGAAAATGTCATTCATTTCCATTACACTTTCACTATTATGTCCATTATATCACCTCCATTTCACTACTATGTCACCACATTCATCCCATTTTCATTATCATTGGGCCACATTTATGTTTTTCCAATCTTTATTAATTCTAAGCCTTTTAAGTGAATTTGTGGTTAAAAATTAGGAAATAATGTGCATAAGCTTATACCTAACCAATGGGTTGAGATTGTTGACATGTGTAGGTTGAAAGGAGGCTTCTAGAAGACCCTTATGTTGCACTCTAAGGCCAAATTCGAATTTGAGTGGAAAGAATCATGGGATCATGAGGATATGTGTCACATCTCCTAATTGTATTGTAACTCTAAAAAGACATGTGTCTTATCAGTTCCTATTTTGATTAGGACTCTATAGGTAGAGGGAGAGATTCATGGATTATCATTAATGAGATGGATCTCATCTTTTTGTATAAATAGGAGATCTCTCTCCTTCATTTGTTAGTCTTTTTAGTCCCTAGTTCTTAAGATTGTAGTTCTTCCTTGATGGCTTTTGAAAGCTTTGGAGAACTTTGTTGTACTTTGTACTTTTGAAGAATTTGAATAAAGCTTTGATGTTCTCAACATGGAAGGAGATGTGAAGTAGATGTCATGGAGCACATTAGAATGTAAGGTAGAGTAGATTTGATTTTGTAAATGTTGTTTTGTAGAATGTAAGGTAGAATAGATTTCATTTTGTAAATATTTCTTTGATTTGATTTGATTACTTTCAAGTTTGATAGATTAGATTTTTCATTCATGCAATTTTAATTCATGCAAGTGTGTTCAATTTTGCTTTGATTTCATAGGGGGCCCCTGCCTTGTATAGTTGTCATTTAATTTTGCATTTAATTTTGTTATGCTTATGTATATTAGCTGTACATAAATTGCTTTCAAGTTCATTGTAGATTAGTGATGCACATAGCCTTTTAATGACTAATAACATGATAGAATCATCTTGTCCTTTTGCTGAAGCAGCAAGGATACTGGGTCTCATAGTCACTAGCTCATTGTTTTGTTATTGCATTTTATTTTGATTGAACTAATGACATGATAGAATCATCTTGTCCTTTTGCTGAATCAGCAAGGATACTGGGTCTCATAGTCATTAGCTCATTGTTTGGTTATTGCATTTTATTTTGATTGAACTAGTTGTATATTTACACTTTTGTTTAAATACTAACTCCATCAATAACATGTTTTAAGTTCTTTTGAAGTGCTAAGTTTTGGAAGTTACCATTAGGGACATAGGCCTTGTCTTGAAATATTTATCCATACATGTCCAAAAAGTATTCTTAAGACCTTAGAATAGGATTTCCATTTGCATTAAATACTTTAAAAAACCAACAAGAACAAAACAACATAAACTATAAAACAACGAAGTAAGAGAAAGGTTATCTAAGCACATATAGTGCACCAAACTTCATCAGTTTATGATACCCAGATTGATAATTTATGTAGAAAAATTTAAGACATTAAATTGACTAGACATTTTGGCGCCGTTGCCGGGGAAGTGTAATTTGGAGACCTTATTTCTTACATCTGAAAACATAAAACAAAAAAAAAAGTTTATAATTCTTGAGTATGCTCTCCTCTTATAGATGAATTCTCAAGGAATACATGTATAAATTTCCTTAAGAAGAAATCTTAAATCTTTGACAGGTTTAAAGAATTTAAGGCTCTAGTGGAAAATCAGACAGAGAAGAAGGTAAAGGTGCTGAGGGCAGAAAAAGGTGGAAAATTCTGCAACAAGGAATTTGAATAATTATGTAAGAAGTGTGGTATAGCACGGCAGAAGACTACTCCATATACACCTCAGCAAAATGGAGTTGCAGAATGAATGAACAAGATGTTGATGGAAAGGGCAAGAAGCATGCTCAGTGGTGCCGGGTTAGGACAGGAATTTTGGGCAGAGGCGGTGGATACTGCATGTTACTTGGTCAATAGGTCAACTTCATCAGCGTTGGAGGATAAGACTCCACAAGAAGTATGGACTGGTAAGAAACCCTCTCTTTCACATCTGAGGGTATTTGGATGTGATGCATATGTACATGTTCCAAAGGAGAAACGAACCAAGTTGGATAGTAAATCTGAAAGTGCATCTTTATTGGGTATAAGGATGGTTTAAAGGGTTATAAGCTTTGGAACCCAGTAACAAGGAAGGTTGTGTACAGTCGAGATGTTGTGTTCAGAGAGGTGAAAGATGTTATTAAACATGAAGTCCAACCAAAGGAACCTGTGAAGATAGAGTTTGAACTAAAGGAGGAAGAATCAAACTTTGTAGCAGAGGAGGAATCAGAAGATGAAGAGCCACAAACTCCGGATGTGAGAAGATCAGTTCGAGAAAGAAGGTAGCCAGAAAGGTATAGTCCATCTGCTTTCTATTCAAATTTTGCTTTGGCTGTTACTGATGATGATCCCAAAACTGTGAAGGAAGCAGTGGATTCAGAGGATGGAAAACTCTGGAAAGAGGCCATGGTTGATGAAATGGCATTTTTGCACAAAATGAGGCTTGGGATCTGGTGGAGTTTTCGGCTAGAAGGAAACCCATTGGCGACAAATGGGTGTTCAAGAAGAAGACAAATGCAGAAGTAAAGGTGGAGAAATACAAAGCTTGGTTGGTAGCAAAAGGTTATTCCCAGGTGTTAGGAATTGATTTTGGTGATATTTTTTCTCATGTTGCCAAACGTAACCTCTATTAGATTACTTGTATATGTTGTTGTTGCTTTTGATTTTGAGTTAGAACAAATGGATGTGAAGACAAAATTTCTTCACGGCGATCTGGAAGAGGATATGTACATGAAGCAACCTAAAGGCTTTAAGGTGAAGGGCAAGAAAGAACTGGTATGCAAGATAAAGAAGTTTCTGTATGGGTTAAAAAAATCACCAAGGATGTGGTATTAGAAGTTTGATACATTTATACGGGACTTGGCTTCATCAGAAGCAAAGCAGATCACTGTGTGTATTTTAAATTAATTGGTGACGATGTTATTTATTTGGTCTTGTATGTGGATGATATGTTGCTGGTTGGAAATGACAAAGAAATTATCTAGGATTTGAAGACCCATTTGTCCTCCAAATTCAACATGAAATATCATGGTGCTGGAAACTATATTTTGGGCATGGAAATTAAAAGAGATCAGACAACGAGGAAGCTCTGGTTAAACTATAGGAAGTATGTCGAGACAATATTGCAGAGGTTTAATATGCAGGATAGTAAACCGGCGAAGGTTCCTATTCCTGTAGGTGTAAAGTTATCTGTTGAACAATGTCCCAAGACACAAGAAGAGGAAGAGGACATGTCCCATGTTCCATATGTAAGTGCAATTTGCATTATGACAAAGATTATTTCTATATGAAAACAATCATTGTCTCAACCATGGTCCAACGTCATATTATGAAAATTATTGTCTGACTAAGTTAATCATGGTCAATCATGGTCAACCATAGTCAAACGTCACATTGGGACAAAGATTATGTTGATATGAAAATCAACCATGGCCAACCATAGTCAATCATGTTTGTTTTAGTGTTTATAATATTCATATTAGGGTTTATATGCCTTTGGTTTATCATTTTTATCCCTTGGGTTTATAATATCAATCCCTTGGCTTTATTAATCTAAGGGTTCATATTCCTAGGGTTTAATATTATTTTCTTAGGTTTATAATCCCTTGAGATGTTAGTATTAATATATGGGTTTATTGTTCCCTTGGCTTTATAATACCCAATCATTGCCAACCATTATTGAATGTCACATTGTTACAAAGATTTTCTCGATTCAAAAATCAATCGTGGTCAACCATGGTCCAACGTCACATTGTGACAAGGGTTGTCTCAATATTAAAATCAGTCATGTCTATTTTAGTGTTTATAATATTTATCTTAATGTTTATATGCCTCAGGTTTATAATATTAGACCCTTGGGTTTAATCAATCATGTTCAATCTTGGTCAACCATGGTTGAACATAGCATTGTGACAAAGATTATCTTGATATGAAAATCAACCATGGTTAAGCATGGCCAATATAAAATTCAGCCATGGTCAAGTATGTTTATTTTAATGTTTATAATACTTATCTTAGGGTCTATATAGCTTTGGGTTATAATCTTAGTCCCTTGAGTTTAATATTATTCCCCTGCTTTCAATATCCCTTCGGGTTTTAATATTAATCCTTTGGGTTTATTATTCCCTTGGGTTTATAATATTAACCGCTTGGATTTTAATATAAATCCCTTGGGTTTATTATTCCCTTGGGTTTATAATACCAATCATGGCCAACCATGGTCAATCATAGTCATCCATGGTTAACCATGTTCGAATGTTGCATTGTGACAAATATTGTCTCAATATATAAATCAACCATAGTGAACCATAGTCCAATGTCACATTGTGAGAAATATTGTCTTGATTCCAAAATAAATCATGGCCAAGCATGGTCACCCATGTTCCAACTTTGCATTGTGACAAAGATTTTTTTAATATGGAAATCAACCATGGTCAACCATAGTCGATCATGTTTATTTTAGGGTTTATATACCTTGGGTTCTAATATGAATCATTTTCAACCATGGTCCAATGTGACATTGTTAGAAAGATTCACTTGATTTCAAAATCAATAATCATCAACCATAGGTAACCATCCTCCAATATCACATTATGACAAGAATTGGCTCAATATGAAAATCAACCATGGTGATTCATGGTTGACCATATTTATTTTAGTGTTTACAATATTTATCTTAGAGTTTATATACCTTTTGTTTATAATATTACTCCCATGGGTTTAATGCTATTCAACCATGGTCAACAATGGTCATCCATGTTCCATAAAATCAATAATGGTCGACAATGTTCCATAAAATCAATAATGGTCAACCATTGTCCAATGTCACATTGTGACAAGGATTGTCTCAATATGGAAATCAACCATGGTGAACCATGTTTTTTCTAGTGTTTATAATATTTATCTTAAGCTTTATGTACTTTGGGTTTATAATATTACTTCCGTGGGTTTAATCTACCATGGTCCAATGTTTCATTGTGACAAATATTGTATCAATATGAAAATACATCATGGTAAAACATGGCAGCCATGGTCCAACGTCGTATTCTAATAAGGGAAAATCAACCATGGTCAATCATGGTCAACCATATTTATTTTAGGGTTTTTAATATTTATCTTAGGGTTTATATACTTTGGGTAATAATATTAATCTCTTGGGTTTAATATTATTCTATTGGGTTTATAATCCCTTGGGATTTTAGTGTTAATCCCTTGGGTTTATAATATCAATTCCTTGGGTTTATAATATCAATATGTTGGGTTTAATAATCTAAGGGTTCTTATTCATAGGGTTTAATATTATTCCCCTGGATTTATAATATTACTCTTAAGTTATATATAAAAATTCCTCAGGTTTAATTAATTAATATATATAATAAATATTTTCTTAAGCATAATTAATATATTAATATATTAATTTAGGTTCTAATATAGGTTTTAAATTAGGACTTATAATATTAGTTTTGATATTATGGTTTATAATATTAAGTTTAAAATATAACATATATTAACTTGACGCCTACGACATATATCAATGACATTTATTAATATGGTTGTGCTATTATTTAACATTGGTTAAAATAAGTTTATTGAATTTTGTCATCGACCTGAAAAGTTGATTATATGCACGTTCATAATAATTAACCATTATTTTCCACCGTATTTTTCTCTCACACAAAATATTTAATATCTTTTATATTTTCACATGATAAGTTAAAATTTCCAAGTAATGATAAGGTGTCAATTTAGGTTATCTAATAACAATAATTGATAATTATATTCATGAATAAAAATAGCAATATTTTTTTTCTTTTCAAAAATATAATTCATCCTAATTCATATTTTCCATCATATCGTGTTTAAACTAGTACAAACCACAATAAAAATTAATGTGGTTGATATGGCCGAAGCTTCATTGTATCTACATTGAAAAAATATATATAATAAAAATTGTATTGAGTCCAAAAAAAATTAATTAACCATTGAAACAAAAATATTATTAACTTTAATTTTACTTAACCCTTCAGTATCCAAGGTCTTGATAATACAAAAGCGTTTAAGAGTTTTTATCCTTTACATCCAAGATATAAGGTATTTTTTTCTAAAATTATGCATGCTTTTAAAATCCCTAAGAAATTGGTGGGAATTCGCACATCAACTTTTTAAAATTTATTAAAAGTCAATACAACCTCACAAACTCTCTAACACACTACAACCCCTGATTAATATTCAAACGAAGCATATGTTGAGAATATTCCCTTTAGAATCAATCTAGGACCTTAATTAAAAAGAAAATTTCAATAGATCCTCATTTACCCTAAGTTGAAAGATGGAGATTTCGGCTAATTAATTCTAATATATTTATAATAATATGTTTTTTTCCAAACAATTAAAATAATAATAACATTCAATTATTAACAAAATATTATTACTTCATGTTAAAGTAAGACTTTAGCAATATATCTTTTCTTTAATTACTAATGGTTAACCTTTGAATTATATCATTTCTAAATTTTAACATTGCAAATTGAATATATGTATTATTTTGTATGATAATAAAATAAAATAAAATTTATACTTATGATTAATCAATGACTCTAGAGTCCTACTTTAGAGTCTTATTGCATATACCATTAACCTGAATTAATTATGCACTAACTTTTAATTGTTATTGAAATATAATGAACATATATGAGCAAAGTGTATTTTGCTTAAGTGAGGAAGCATCCTTTCCCATAGATCCAGGACCAACTATGTTCCTCCTACATCAAGAGTATGATTTGCATATATGTGCCAAAATGCATGGTTACCCTAAAATGAGAACAATGGAGCACGATCCAGTCGATCAATGCACTTCCTCTAACATCAGGGTAGGAGTGGGTTCCTCCCCACATCCACCCCAATGTCTTACTTAACAATGTTGCCTTTCCTTTAATCTGATATTTGTTTAGGCTAATCAAAAAATTGAATGGTGTTTTTGTATATCAAATTGAACTCATTTGTACAATTTGGAGATGCAATTTGTACTCACATTGTGGTTCCTTTGTTTCGTTTCAACATCATACCAAAATAGCAAGGAGGATGAGCGCTCTTGCTAAATGCTATAAAGTTTCAATATGCAATTCTAGAAGGTCGAATTCGCAAATGTTTATGCATTAGGATTTACCCAAGCAAATTTCGTAGCACAATTCTTCATCTTGTTGACTACGTCTGGAAAAAAACATTCATTTTTTTCCATTTTTCACTTCTTCTACTTAAAGAACAAGTTTGAATAGTTGTTTGCAATTGATCTCTCGTGAGTGTCAATCATAGACATCTCTAAATTTATTATAGTTTAATTGAATTATTCTTTTGTTATTTACAATCTTCTAATGCTTTCATTGATAGCACAGTCCAAAATGGTTAATTCATTAGTTTCGTTGTTATGTTATTGTAGCCGGATAATTATTGTATCATTATATATATATGATATATATATATAGTGTATATACTATATATATAAGTATATATTAATTGTTTGTGGTCAGAGCACACCAAAGGGGACGTCATTCTCTTGCATGTTGATTTCACCCTAGGTCAATCGCGACAAAGGCCTATGTTTATGGAACCGTTGCATTGGTTTAGCATTTAGCATGACCTCTTCTAAGGAAAAATTCCCCTTTACCTTGGTTAGGATCATCGCCATACGCATAGTGGGATCAACGATAGGTAACTACAGTGTAAACACTTTCCGTCATATTACATGCAGGTCTTCCTCCTTGACCCTATTCACATACTTGACGTTTACTCAACCACTGGATTTTGGATCAACGGTGGTCGATGATGGTCGATTGAGATATTCACTGAGTTTTCTGGGGGCTAGCCCCACTCATGCTGATCCCACTGGTTGATGGATACTAGACAATGAATTTTCATTTTCTCTTAGGCCTATTTCAAGACTAGCATTAGCATATGCTCAAAGAGTTATCTTCTCCTGAATCTTCATTGTATTTCCTCTATTTGTGGACTCCTCCAATGCCTCTTTCAGTTTTCTTGCTCTGTTACTATTTTATGCGATTATGTCAATGTTCATTGCAAGCTCTATGTATTCTCTTGCTTTGTTTAGTGTTTAGCATGACCTCTTCTAAGGAAAAATTTCCCTTTATCTTGGTTAGGATCATTGCCACATGCATAGTGGGATCCACGGTGGGTAACTATGGTGTACACACTTTCCCTCATATTACACGCAGGTATTCCTCCCTAACCCTATTTGCATACTTGGCATTTACTCGACCATTGGATTTTGGATCGACGGTGGTCGCTGATGGTCGATTGAGATTTTGACCGAGTTTTCTGGGGGCTAGCCCCACTCATGTTGACCACATTGGTTGATGGATAATGGACAACGAATTTTCATTTTCTTATAGGACTATTACGAGACTAGCATTAGCATATGCTCAAAGAGTTATGTTATCCTGAATGTTCATTGTATTTCCTCTATTCGTAGACTCCTCCCTTGCCTCTTTCAGTTTTCTTGCTCTGTTACTATTTTATGTGATAATGTCAATGTTCATTGCAAGCTCTGTGTATTATCTTGCTTTCTTACTATGATTTGTCTTGCTTTGTTACTATGATTTGTGGTTATGCCAGATGGAAGTTGTGGATCCAAATGGGTTTGACATTATGTTGTTTTCTCTTCCTTTCGATCCCCATGGCTCTTCTTCTAATTGATGGGGCCAACCCACGTGGTCCTGCCATCAACGCGCTCCACTTGATGGTGTACCAACAAATAATAATATTAATCAAGATTTTTTTGGATATATGCGAATTGGTTTAATCTGCGTTGAATTAAATGGGGGTTACAGTGATTTGTACGTTGGTTTATTGTTTAGTGGACATCTGTCCGTCCTCGGAATTCTATGAACCCGCCTTGGTGTAGGGTTTCACCACCTTCATGATCATTTGGTTATTCGTTGTTTCTCTTGGTCATTTTCTCTGTGAGCTCTTGGCGACCTCTTGCAGCTTCACTATGGATTCTTTTTCGTCTTTGTTTGCGGTTTGTCCACCTGGTTCTTTGAGCTGCGTGCTCCTGGTGGCCTTCACAACTTGAATGTGGTTTCCTTTGGTCTGTTCGTGGTTTTATTGTCTGGGTTCTTCGAGCTATATGCTCTCAGCGGTCTTGCTTCACTGGTTCGGGACTCAACCTGGAAGCTTTTCATTCCCCTGGAAAATTGATGAAACCATGGTAAGGTTTGTTTTCTTTGTGGTCTTCTGCTTGTATGTCTACTATTACTATATGCTTGGTGTCTTCCTTAGTGGATCTCCGCCTCTGTGCGTCCTTATCTCGGTTCGTTGCCTATGTTTTCATGAATATTACAGTTGGTTGATGGTCACATGGTTCTTTGTAACGTTTCTCTAGTGTTGGGTTCGAATCCTCCACAAGCTCGGCAAAATTATGGTGGCGATTTGCATCGGTTCCTCTGCCAACTTACCTGGTAAGTTTCCTACTCTATGCTGGATATTTGTATTATTTTTCTATCAGTGTCTAACATCTTCAGCTCCTCATGGGCAGGTAGACAATTCGGAGGTGTGGTTGCGGTTACGGCTTGCCTGTCAGGTAAGCTAATTTGTTGTATTTTGTTTGTTCCTTCAATTTCTGGTTCCCCTGTGTTCCATTTCATAGAGACTAATTTCGTTTGTTATTTCCCTTCGCAGGTAGAGCCACTCGAGGGTTTCGGCACTTGGACACTCAGTTTTTCCAAATGAAACACGGGTAGTGTCGTTTTGTTCATTTGTTGTTTTTCTTGGCCTTAGTATTATGACTGTAGGGTTGATATACCGTTGGCCTTGAGCCGCTGTCTATATTTGGTTCTTCAGTCGTTAAGCACCGTCGTTGGGTTATGGTAATGAGTTGAGGACTTATGGGATTTGGCTTTCGTTTGTAATCAATATGATTCATATGTTTGTGAACTCGGTTTGTTCCTTTGCTTTAAACAGAATATAAGTGAACAATGAATTTGATGACTGTATTTATATTTCTATGAATTCAACTCTGAAATTGATTTGGTTATATTTGTAAGTTCGCATACCTGGTGTTTACAGAGTTTGTCTGCTCAACTGGACTTGTAATTTCTGACTTCGTATTCTTTGATTACATAAATGATTTTTTTTTTATGTCTGGTTATTTGTTTGAGCTGCCTGTAGCTGGGCGATGTTACTTCTCCTCCGGCTTCGATTATCTCTCCCGATTTAGAACCTATAGCAATGCATTAAAAATCTCCACTAAGTAATTTTATACCAATTATTACACAGTGTTTAGGACGTTGTAGGGATGAATGTGCACAGAAAAATTATATTTTCCTCTCTGTATTTCTTTTTCAGTCGAACCTCTCTATTGTGCTTTGTCTCTCTTTTTAATATCAATGTTTACAAACTGTCACTAATTGTTGTTAGTTATGTTCAATTGGTTACATCAGTTATTCCTCATATGGAACTTTGCATGGTTGTCTAGTACATTTTCTTTTCATGTTTTTACAACAGTAAATTAATTGCCTGGAAACAATGACTCTAACTAATTACTATTGCTCCTAATTACAATTTATTACATTAATCTTAGGAAACTTAATAAAATAAAAGTAATAAATAAATAAAAACAAGTATGCTATCCATTCAATGAATTAATTTCTCTGTCCTCTTCAGAAACCATATCACCCTCACTTTTCTCTTTGCCCTGTCAGCCAGATGCTCCTGCATCACTAATCAATTAGAGTTGTTTGTGGTGTTTTCTTACTTCCCCTTCCCCTTTCTACTATCCAAACATTGATTGTAGATGACCCATGTTCTTTTCCTTCCTTTGCAAAGTTTATACCTATTATGGTAGTAATTTTCTTGTATTGTGTAGAAATTCTTATCCAAACTTTGAGTGTCGATGACTCATGTTCCTTTCCTTCCTTTACGGAGTTTATCCCTATTGTGGTAGTAATTTTCTTGTATTGTGTAGCAATTCTTCTTGGTTTTAACTATTAAAGGTCTTCTTGGTAATTATATTTTTTTCTCTCTAGCTATTTTGGGTCTTGTTCATATTTTTTGCTCAATCTATACAAGTTGTTAATGGCTCCATAGTGTGGTTTGGGCAAGATTTTACCTCTTAGTAGTGGAAATTAGTTAATCCCAAGCGACTGTCTGATATAGAGAAGTAAGCCAATCCATGAACCCCTTCCATAATGCTTTCCCAACACTCAATGTTACTTGGCATAGTGATGACATGGTTGACTCTTAGCAACTTTTGTTCTCTCTCCATTTGGGCGCTTTGAAAAAAACACTAATCTTAATTTCATAAAATTTAGAAAAAGCTAATCAGGTAAGACTAATAACCTGTCCGCAAAATTCCAAAAACAGGAACACACAGGGTGCCTAGAGGGATGATGTCGTTTCATGTTTTCGGTGGGATAAAATATTTAGTTTCCTCCTCTAATATACTTTTTCCGAGTTAGACTATTTAAGATGTTTTAATAATATTTATTAGGGTTTAAAATAAATGGTGTTTATTTATTTTTCTTTCTTTCTTTCTTTTTTTCTACGGATGGGAAATGTTGATTATATGTACATTCGTAATAATTAACCATTATATATTTTCACCTGCATAAAACATTTAATACTTTTCATATTTTAATTTTCACATGATAAAATAGAATTTCAAAATAATGATGAGGTGTAAATATATTATTACTATTATTATTTAATTTTAAGAACTAAGCCAGATATGAAATTCGTGTATGCGATATTTTTGTTTGTGGGACAAGGGACCTACCTCCGCGCAACGATTTGACTGCTAAGTTTGTGGAGGCCTACATACTCTACCCCGCTCTATTTTTTGCACCTGTGAAGTCCTAGGAGGAAACACATGGTCTTAACCATTAGGCCCACTCAAATTGTGTCGCATTTATATTCTCTAATAACAATAATTAATAGCTATTTTGATGAATAAAAATTGCAATAAATTTCATTTAAAAAAAAAAAAATTATTAAATTCATCTTTCTATAGTAAATATGCCAATATGCAAAGCCATGCATGTCAAAACCAACTAGGAAATCACACATGCAATATGTTACCTGCAAGTATTTATGTTGAAGATGCTTGATCATGTGCTTCCTTGCTTAATCATTGCTTTCCTTTCCTTTCCTTTTCTTTCCATTTCTTGGTTTTCCTTCCTTGCTCCAAAGCTAGAGTGCTCCAAGAAAACTCTAAGATTCCAAGAGTGAGAGAGAGGGAGAAAATAATGAGAGAGCTCCAAAATTGAACTGGTAAAAGGTTTCAAATTGATCATCCTAACCCTTTTTATCAATGGGGCCTCTATTTTACTGATTTTCCATTATTTTCCTTCAATTTCCTCACATGCAACCTATGATCTTTCACCTTACTTTTCTCCTCGTTTCCTTTATTTTTATAATTAGATGTGCCAAAAATGAATTTTTTCCTTCTAATGCCTTTGCCAATTTCCTTTAGCCATAAATGCATTTAGTGATGCCCACTAAGATATCTTTTCCCAACATTCAGCTTGGATTAAGTGTCCCTTAACCATG
Source organism: Pinus taeda (assembly GCA_000404065.3). Lineage (NCBI taxonomy): Eukaryota > Viridiplantae > Streptophyta > Pinopsida > Pinales > Pinaceae > Pinus > Pinus taeda. The sequence goes on from APFE031122064.1 coordinate 42,394, forward strand.
GTCTTATTTTTCCTTTATTAACTTTTATTCCATAGAATTTTTACGAGGGGTGTTACAGAACCCTCCCCTTTGGGGAACACCATCCTCAATGTTAAACTACACTGAGGTGTCAGAAAAACCATTGAAAAGAAAATATACTACCCATGGAGGTTTCTAACTTAGATCGTTGCAATATTTACAATGAATGACCTGCTCAACAACAAAAGATCATGACAATGTGACAAGATAACAACCATAGAGCTTATTGGAGCTTTATAACTTGGATCATGGTGGTATTTACATTCATATACATATATACATATACAAAAACATCAGCAAAACACATGCCAAACATATACCAAACATCACACCAAAATTGCTTTGCCTCAACCAGCAAAAAAGGAAGGATACATGGCCCGCACCTGATCCGCAATCTCCCACGTAGCGTCTTCAGGCCCAAACTGCTTCCATTGCACTTTAACTTGCTCTATCAATTTGTTCTTGAGCATGAGATGCTTCCACTAAAATATACATTGAGGCTTTATCTGGAATTCTCCTTGTTGCTCCACCTGCAATACATATCAACCAGTAATGTGATCAACATATTTAACATAATTCTTAAGAAATGAAACATGGATAACATCATGGACTTTCACTGTTGGAGATAGTGCAAGTCGATAGGCCATTGATGCAATCCTCTCAAGGATCTCAGAAGGCCCACAATACCATGGTGCTAACTTGGCACATGATCCAATCCTCAAAGAGATCTTCTTGGGCTTGATTCCCAAGTGCACATGCTCCCCAACATGAAACTCCTTGAATGCCCTATGTTGATTTGCATATCTCTTCTGTCTATCCAATGTTGCCTTTATATTCTTATTTATAAATTTCATTTCCTATTCCATGTCTTCTAACATATCCAATCCAACAAGTACCCTATTCACTCGATCACTCCATCTAGCGGGAGCATTACAACTACACCCATGTAGTGCCTTTAAAGGACTCATCCTAAATGACTCGTGATAGTTGTTTTTGTATGCGAACTCAACCAATGGAAGATAATCCTCCCATGTCCTCTGCTAGTGCATCTCGTACATACTCAACACATCCTCCAAGATATTATTGACCCTGTCTATCTATCCATATGTTTGTGCGTGATAAATTGTACTAAAGGCTAACTTTGTACCCAAACTTGTAAATAGCTCCTTCCAAAACTTGGAAGTGAACTTCACATCCCTATTCGACACAATCTTCTTCAGAAAACCATGTAATCTCACAATATCCCTGATAAAAACATATGAGACCTCACTAGATCAATATGTAGTATTCACTAGAATGAAGTGATATACCTTGCTCAACCTGTCGATCACAAGCATAATATAATCATGTTGTCTAAATGTCTTTCGCAAGACCTGTAATGAAATCCATGGAAATGACCTCCAATTTCCATTCTGGAATCACAATAGGTTGTAGTATACCACCTTGATGCTCACATTCTTCCTCTACCCGCTTATAGTCGTAATATGTAGCCACAAATTCTGCCACTTCCTTTTTCAAACTCAGCCAACAGTAGAACTTCTTCACAACCGTCAATGTCTTCTAATATCCTAGGTGACCCGAGTATGGATTCAACTAAAACTTCCTCAAGGTGAGCTTCTTGAGCTCACTATAATTCGGACATAGATCCTATCCCTGAATCTCACCAAACCATCTGTCGTAAGACAATACTCCACATCTTGTTCAGCTGCACCTACACCTGTATCTATACCACTACCTATACATGTACCTATATTACTACCTATACCTATTCTCTGTTGTGGCTTGTGCATAATCTCCATATACTTATCATCCCATTTTCGTTCCTGCAAGATCCTATCCTATAACTCTATCCCATAAGAGCTCATAGCTACTATATGATTTACCTCTACCATCCTACTAAGAGCATCTACAACCTTGTTCTCGTTTCCCTTAATGTATCTATTCTTGAAGTCAAACTCACTAAGGGTAGCCAACCATCTAGCTTGCCTAGCATTTAGATTCAGTAGGTCAAACGAGTATCTCAACCTATTGTGATCACTCATCAATACAAACCTCCTGCGCAAAAGATAGTGCCTCCACATATTCAATGAATGTATGATTGTTGCTAGCTCAATATGATGTATCGGATAGTTCTTCTCATGCTCATTCAGTTTCCGTGATTCATAGCACACTACATATCCTTCTTGCATAATAAATCCACCAAGTACTCGCTTACAAGCATCTGTACACACTACAAATTATTTGTTCAGGTTGGCAAACTTTAACACTAGGGCATGTGTTAACAACTTCTTAAGCTACTCAAAACTAGCTGCACATTCTTTTTTCCATTTGAACGTCTTACCTTTCCTTTGGAATGATGTGATATGATATGGAATGTGTGAGAATTTCCCAATTAACCTCATGTAGTATCCCTCCAAACCCAAGAATGATCTCACCTCATCCAGATTTTTAGGAGCTACCCACTCCATGATGGTCCTTATCTTTTCGAGATGTACTGTTATGCCTTCCTTGGAGACAACATGTCCCGGGAAATGTACCTCTATCTTGAATATGATTCACCTACTAATATTGGTGTACAACTCATGCTCTCTTAGCAATCTCAACATGGATGTTAAATCCTCGACATGCTCTTCTTCATTCTTGGAGTATATCGAGATGTCGTCAATGGAAAAAATAACAAACTTGTCCAGATAAGGATGCAACCCACTATTCTTCAAACACAGAAATGTAGCTAGAGAATTAGCCAAACTGAATGGAACTACAACAAACTAATAATTCCCATCCCTAGTCCTCAACACAGTCTTTTAGATGTCATCTTCCTTGATGCATACTTGATGGTATCTTGATCTCAAGTCAATCTTAGAGAAAAATGTTTCTCCCTTCAACTAATCAAACAAATCATCAATCCTTGGAAATGGGTACCTGTTCTTGATCGTTACCTTATTTAGCTGCCTCTTGTAAATGCACAATTTGAGAGTATCACCCTTCTTCTTTACAAACAATACTGGTGCACCCTAAGGTGATACACTTGGCCTAATATATCCCTTGGGAAGCATCTCCTTTAATTACAATTTCAAGTCGACTAGCTCTAGAGTAATCATCCTGTAAGGTGCCTTCGATGCTGGTACTGCCCTTGGAACCAACTCACTAGAGAATACCATGTACACATCTTGATATTGCAACAATACCCAGTACCTCTTGAAGATTTCTGCATCCTCGAAATATTTACCCTTGTCGCTAGATATATGCACTACAAAAATCACACAACCTTTTCTGTAACTACGCTTAGCCTGCATATTGGCAACCATCCTTACTAATTCAGGCTTCTTCTTTCCATGGAAAATTCTATTTTCCCGATTATCATCCACACACTCAATGGGATTGTTGAAGCAACCTGCTTTGGTCCTATAAAGGTACAACTAATCCATGTCCAAAAGCATACTATATGATCCCAACGGTAGTACATTCAAATGTGTTGTTGTTGGAAAACCATTTAACTTGAATGCAAAATCTCTTACCAAATGGTGAACTCTCTTCTTTGTACCGGTAGCCAACTGTACCAACCAAGATTGTGCATGCATTTCTTTTATCAATCCATACTTATCCACGAGGTCAAGTTTAATATAACTATAATTAGATCTAGGATCAATCAAAATAGAAACAAATTGATGACAAATCTTATCGTCCATCTCAACGATAGATGTGTGATGATCCTCTTGTCTCTTGTCCACATTTGCATAAATATAAGGAATGTTATGACCAACATCCCCAATTATAAGTGCCTATAGATTTGAGCATTATAGATCTGAGGTCTACCACCGTAATACTATGGAGAGTACCCCTTACGATGATCCTTGCCACATATCCAACACCAAAACAGTGCTCTACAATCGCCTCTAGTATGCTACTGTTCATGTCCCTTCTCAGTTGTATTGAACTTGTTATAAGGGACTACATTTTATTTATCACTTGCACCTTGCAGTCTTCCTCGCCATTTTCCTTCACAGGAACCTTCACCGGTTTACTATCCTGAATATTAAGCCTCTACAGTATTGTCTCAACATACTTCCTTTTGTTTAACCAAAGCAACCTCTTTGCCTGATCTCATTTAATTTCCATGCCCAAAATATAATTTTCCACAACAAGATCCTTCATGCCGAATTTGGAGGACAATTGGGTCTTGAAATCCTGGATAATTTCTTTGTCATTTCGATTCAACAACATATCATCCACATACAAGACCAAATAAATAACATGGTCACCAATTAATTTAAAGTACACATAGTGGTCTGCTTTGGTTTTGGTGAAGCCAATTCCCCTTTTATATGTATCAAATTTATGATACCACATCCTTCGTGACTATTTTAACCCATACAAAGACCATTTTTAACCTACATACTAGTTATTTACTTCCCTTTAGCGCAAAGCCTTCAAGTTTCTTCATGTAGATCTCTTCTTCCAGATCCTCGTGAATAAATAATGTCTTTACATCCATCTATTCTACCTCAAAATCAAAAGCAGAATCAACAGATAAAATTAATCTAATAGAAGCTACCTTGGCAATAGGAGAAAAAATATCACCAAAATCAATTCGTGGCACCCAGGAATAACATTTTTCTACCAACCAAGCTTTGTATTTCTCCACCTTGCCTTCTAGATTCATCTTCATCTTAAACACCAATTTTCTTCCAATGGGTTTCCTTCCAACCAAAAGCTCCACCAGATCACAATCCTCTTTTTTCTCGAAAGATGCCATTTCATCAACCATGGCCTATTTCCAAAATTTTCCATCCTCTAAATCTTCTACCCCCCTCACAGTTCTGGGATCATCATTAGTAATATATGAATAAAAATTTGAATAGAAATCATATGGATTATACCTTTTTGGCTACCTTATTTCTTGAGCTAATATTCTCACAACTCGATTTTGTGGCTCTTCATCTTCTGATTCATGTTCTACTGTAGAGTTTGATTGTTCCTCCTTTAGCTCAAAATCTTTCTTCTTAGGTTCCTTTGGTAGGAATTGATGTTTAATAATATCTTACACCTCTATAAACACTACATATTGGCTATACACAACCTTCCTTCTTTCTAGGTTCAAAAGATTATAACATTTTAAACCATCCTTATACCCAATAAACATTCACCTTTCATATTTACTATCCAAGTTGCTACTTTTCTCCTTTGGAACATGTACATATGCATCACAGCCAAATACCCTCGAATGTGAAAGAGATGGTTTCTTATTTGTCCATATCCCATGTGGAGTCTTATCCTCCAACACTGATGAAGGTGATCTATTTATCAGGTAACACGGAGTCTCTACAGCCTCTACCCAGAATTTTTGTCCTAATTGGACACTAGTGAACATGCTTCTTTCCTTTTGCATCAACCTCATGTTCATTCTCTCTGTAGCTTTGTTTTTTTAGGTGTGTATGGAGTACTATTCTGTCATGCTATACCACACTTCTTACAAATATCTTCAAATTCCTTATTGTATAACACTCTACCATTATCTGTCCTAACACCTTTATCTTTTTCCCTGTCTGCTTTTCCACCAGAGCCTTAAATTATTTAAACCTATCAAAGACTTCATATTTCTTCCTGAGGAAATATGTCCATGTATTCCTTAGGAATTCATCTATAAATGATACATAGTATACATAATTACCCAATGATGGAACTGACACATGTCCAAACACAACACTGTGCACAATCTCTAATATCCCTTTCACCCTCTTAGCACTAGAGGGTAAACTCACCCAATTCTACTTCCCATATACACAATGTTCACATAAATCGAAATATAGAGAGAAATTAAACCTACTTTCTACCACACGATTACCATGAAGTATACAAAGGCGCTTCTCTCCAATATGTCCAAGCCTTTCATGCCATAACACGACCTTTTCTCCAGAGATCACTAGATTTTCTACTTCACATTCATAAACCACATAATTTTTGCACCCATTAATAATAGTACTATCAAGAGGCTTGTACAGAGACCCATTCTAAAATCCCTACATCAATACCATTGCTCCCTGAACAATATTGTAGGTATCTTTCTTGAACACTACTTTTACACCTACATCATCCATCTTGCTTATGGAAATTAGATTTCTGGTCAATGCAGGAATATGCAGAACACCCGAAAGTGTTCTACTCCTTCCACCTTGCAACATTAGCTTGATGTTTCCATGTCTTATGTTTCTAGCCTTCCTATCATCCCCTGAGAAGACATCAACACCATCATATTTCTCATACTCGGAGAACCACACCCTATGGGGATGAAGTGAAAAGATGCACCTGAGTCAATTAATAATGCCTCGTGATCTACATGTTTACTTCAAGAAGAAGTCAAGTACACATCCCCACATTCATCTAAGGTTGTTTTTTGCCTCTACAGAAGGAGAATCATCACGCCCCTTTCCTTTCTTAGGATCTTTATATCTACAATGATTTTTTAAGTTCCCTTCCTTTCTGCATTTCCAGCACACCCTTATAGGTTTTCTTGTCGATTTAGATCTCCCTTTGGATTCAAATCTCCCACTCGAGGAATTTTTTATTTTATTTTATCGGTTCTAGGACCATCCTCATACAGATAAGGCATCTTCCTTCCAGCCCTCCGTATTTTTCCCTCTCATCCATCTGAGACTATTTCATCAAACTTCAAGGTAGTTGCGTTGCTAGCTATTGCAACAACCAGACTATCTAACGAATATGGTAGAGAACACAGAAAACTGATGCACTTATCTTCATATAAAATATTAATATCAATAGATAACAACTGGATTAGCATAGATTAAAGGCGTTTAGATGCTTTGTCACTGAGTCTCCATCCTTCATCCTCAGGTTCTACAAATTTTTCCATAGGAACAATTTAGTCACCAGAGACTTAGATTGGTACAAATCCCTAACTTGTCCCACAAAGCCTTCACTGTAACCTCCCCTGATACATTCAATAATACTAAATATAAGATACATCATCATATTGTTCTCTTTTCTTTCTAATCCAAATTCACCCAGTCTTCATGTGACATTGTCGTTGGTTTAGTACCTGGATCTACCATGATCCATTGATCTTTATCCACTAGCACATCATCTATCTTGAGTTTGCACAACTCAAAAATATGACCATTAAATTTTGACATCTCTATCTTTCCACTACTCGCCATCTTCTTTCACCACAAGAGTCGATGTTGCAAATCTCCCACTAAACAAGGTCTACCACGGGCCCGAGTAAAACCATCAACAGCAAAGGTGCCCCCTTGAAGCCGAAACAACTTTGACACCAAATGTACATTTTAAACCTATATATAAATTACCTCTAGATGAACTCTAAAAACATAAAATAAACAATGATCATAATATAAAACAAATACATATAGATTTTCCCTAGGATCCCAAAACTGGGACTACAAGATTTATTTCTTCAATGTGTTCCTTTCAATGTTACAATACATATATTTACATGTCAAATAATTCATAAACCCCAACCCATCAACCTTGGATTAGAACATAACTGTAGTTCCCTTGACTGGATCTACAAACTACCATGGGAAAAAAATTGTCATGCCTAACACCATGTGTGAAACCCATGCACAAAACAATAGGTAGGTCCACACACCTAATATATTGTCAAGAAAAAAATTCCTAGGCCACTGGCCTGGACCCTGCGCAGGGGGGCTACCACCCCCCTCAAACCACTTGACAGACGGGGCTTCTCGTCCCCTGTGACCCCATTTCTATGCCCTATGTAATGAATAGGAGGGCCAATCACCCCCCCCGTGCCCCCTCCCAGCCATGAGACTAGTCATGGAAATAATATAACACACACCAAACACTGATGACTGTAACGTATGTCTCAACATCCAAATCCCACATCACGCTACTCATACTTAGTCGAGACACATGTTTCTCCTTCACCTCCCTTCGTTGTTGGTAAGTAGATAAAGGCATCCTTCTGTCTCCAATCATCATGATCTCATCACAAAACGACACAAAAATTGCCTTGTTTCCCTTTAGAAAATCCTTCCCCTATATCATGTCAAATTTGTTCATCTCCATGACTTTGAAGTCCAAACAAACTTGTCAATCTACAATTCAAACCAACAAATCACTTATTAATCCCTACTCTTTAGCCCTTGAGTTCACTACCTTGACTTCCACTTCCTTAGGAGTAAGTTGCAGCCCAAATTGCTTTTCTAACCATGTCGTCATAAAATTATGAGTGGCACTTGTGTCCACCAAAGCTTGGGCGGTTCTCCCATGAATCTCCAAGTAAGGAAACCTCAAACTATGTAGTCAACACTTCTCTTCTCCAAGAACCCCAACCTACATACACCTATTTCCTCTGCTACATTATGTTGCATTGGCTTTAATACCATTTGTCATTCCCTCACCTTGGTTTTATGAACCGGAGTGTCGTGCAAGACTGACTAGAGTCATTTTACTTAACATTCTTTCATCTTTCAGACTATGCCTTCCAACTTCCTTATTATTATCCCAATCATCTCTTCTTATCATTAACTCATTATGTGTGAAAAGCAAAAAAAATAGTGTAGCAATACCAACCAAGATACCAATAACAATATCTTATCAATTCAAACTTTCATTATCATTTTCATAGTTTTTATAATATTTTACAAGGGGAGGCTTTCCCTAAATGGGTGCAACACTATACCTGAGTTTTGCACAACTTTGTTTGCCTTTTGAATTACTATGTGTTTCCATTCCATGCCTACAAGTTGTCGTGACCCTGCACGCTGTCATGACCATACATACGACATGTCACACGCTGTTGTGACTTTTTCCGCAAGGTGGGAACATTATGTGGCCTTTAACCAAACTTTCCATTGGGTGCACTCTCCATCCACATGCCTTTAACTGAACACGAGTCGGGCGGGCGCCTCGTACACTTGCGACTACGTCCACATGCCCAATGCACAATACAGGCACTCCCATACCCACGACTCGCATAAGTGCCATGTGCACCCAATCGGGTGCCTGACTCAGGGTCCTGATTGAATCTTTGTTACACGAATACAAAACAAGTCGAGTTGTCAATTACCATAGCCAAATAAAATAAATTAATCTATCTCATTATTAATGTATCATATTAATATTAATGCACAAGTTCATTACCTAATATAGCTCATTACTTTAATCGGTGCACTGGTTAACATATCTCATTATTAATGTGGTTACAAATTTTTAATATATCTACATAAATAAACATTCACGTTTCTATAAAACGTATCCACATCCCTGACTAATATCATGAAACTATTAACTAGAAATGAAACCTAAAACATATTGAAATGAAATTTAAGCATTACTATTATCGTTAAACTATTAACTTGAAGTTAAACAAAAAAAATCATAAAAAAAAGAAATTTAAGCTTGAGTACATCTATTATAATTATATTCAAAAATTCACATCATAACTTTCAAACTTCAAATACCTTATTCACTTCAAAATTTCCACCATATTCTTAATCCAAATTGAATAAAACAAAATCCACCTTATAAGATATCATAAGAAAGTAAAAAAATCCCAAACCTCAAACCCATAGTAGTAAAAATTCATAAAAAAATTATGTGTATTAATATAAATTTCCATACTATTTTGAATTGATGCTAAATTAAATCATAATAATTCATAAAAAATAAAAATAATAAAAATCCCTTACAAAAATTCATTATAAGGATTTTAATAAATTGAACCATCTAAACTAAATAAAATTTCAATAGAAATCAATTTACATAATAAATACGTACATGCTACAAATTTACATTGAAAATTATCATTCATTCTAGACAACCCATATCACGTTTAGAAACTCATTTCTATGTCACAAAATAACTTTCTTTCATCCCCAAAATTAACGAATACAACACATTCGATATTTGAGTTTGTCTCTTATATCTCATCCCAAAATTCAATTATAAGATATTTTCCTCCGTTTTCAATATATGAATATTATGTATCCCCAGATAGCACATTACCGATATTTTGTAATAAGCTTTAAGTGGTAAATACGTTCGGCTTGCAGCAGTGAAAGAAACCAAGGTTCCTATATATTACACACATGTTGGACTTGGAGATTGTGTCTTCATCCATAACCACATCGTAGTTTTAAATAAGACAGTTGCTTCAGTCACCACAAGCTCTGATTTGTTTGTGAGATCGAAACTACGCAATCCGTTGCAGCTTTTCTGTTGCAGTCCATACTTACATAATGATAAAGACATTAAGTATGAAATTCATTTGTTTTCTTTCCATACGTATTTGCACTATCTGAATTGGATTGGATTATTTACACTTAAATATAAATATATATAATCCATTTTCTAATTCAATTTTTATTGTGAAGAATATAAAGTTAAAGTGAGGAATAATTAAAACATTCCATCTTAGAAGGATGTTCATTTCATTTCTCTTTCTCTAATAATAATAGTATAAAAATGATTTTTATCTTAAAAAAAATAGATTTAGCTAAAACATCTATTTAAACATTTGAGTATAAAAAATATTTTGTAGAGCATGATAGAATTATAACGTATAAAATTATTGTAATATTTAAGATTTATTGAAGTCATAAACATCATAGGATTAAAATTCACAAAGTACCGAGATTTTTATAGAAAACAAAATTGTAATAAAATGTTGCCTGTTGTAGATTACAAAACCAAAACAATTCTAGAGCATATATAAAGGAATAGAAGATATGAAAACTTACTGTGATATAGAGAAAGATTGGCTAATTAAAACAACACAACAAACTCTGTGCATATATTTCACATTGAATGAAAGAACACAAGATGTTTAAAGAAGAAAAAATTGCATTGAAACTATTAAGAAAATCATTTAGATTCTAAAATTGTAACGCAATGGTTGTTGGATGTAACTACCGCAACGAGCCATATAGTATCCCTGTTTAAATTTTTTGTTTGGGGAAGCTTGTTTTGTTTTTCATATTGTTTTAAATATATAAACAAAATCATATTTTTTATATCCTTAAAAACATTATATAAAATAAACAAAATTTCTTATGATTTAACTCCTACTAAGAGATAAGGACATGCATAGTTTTTTCAATACTATTGAAAATAAATATCTAATTTTCAAAGCTAAGCATTATAACTTGCATTGGTCAATGTTAAACTAATAGTGGTCAATATAAAAATCGATTGCTAGAGTCTTGCAACGACTAATAAATGGTTGATAAAGGTGGATAAGTATAAATCTACTATAAGCATCAAAATACTTACTTCATGAGAAATATCTCATTGTTAAAACAAAAGAAGACATAAAAGATGAAAAAAAAAATTATGACCTTATTTTAAATTGTTATTACTACTTTTTTTGTGTAAGCTTGGTAGATCATATTTCTATTAATATTTTCCGAATATAAGCTTATATTTGACAAAAATTGTTGGTGACCTTAACCTACCCATAGGAAACCAGGTTGGTTGTTCACCTGTCTGCATGGAACGCTGTCCAAAATTTAAATAGAGTTTTCATGAACATCCATGCTACATTGGCAGTTTTATCTACTACAAAATTCAAGTTGAAACAGTAAATGCTAGCCAACATATAAACAAAATTCTATTTGAAGACTTCCTTCATTCATCTGAGGAGTCCACCGGGGCTAGGGCTTTCGCGCTAGATCCTGGGATTTCACTTCTCTTCATGTCTTGTATGCTCTATTCAATCCTATTCACCATGAGGTTGTTTTGATACAGTTGCATCTTAACAACTACAATTTCCCTGTGCAGGTCTTTCATACTAGTCTCAGCTACTCTGGCCTCCTCTCACTCCTCTCGCTCCTTATACAATGTCATTTCTCGGGCCAGGATATTCTTCATGAACTAGTATTGTTTACTTGTTTGTCGGAATAGCGTTTGACGTCCTCTGGTGTTACTAGGGTCCTTAACCATGGTTTCCCATTATTCTGTCCCAATTTCCCGATTTTCTATACTGTCGTTGAGCTCCCTCTCCCACTCAGATATTTTTTCTTTCACATTCGGCTGTGTGCCAACCACGTACGCATTTATTAGGCTTTGCATAATCTCTTTCCTACTGTTCCTTCCTCTTTTAATTGGTCCTCTGTTGGAGGTTTCTTCCAATCCTTTCATCTTTTTTCTTGCCTTTCCCATTCCTCTATTTCCTCTCTTTCCACTTCTTTTCCTTCCTTCGCCATCCCTTTGTCCTTCTGGCTTAATTTCTTTTTTCTCGGCTGACTCACCTGTTCCGAGCTATTCACTTGTTCCTGGGCTGGATCACTATATGAGTTCCAATACTCCGAGATTCACTGCACTCTAGTAGTTTTATTACCTAAAACATAAACCAGTGAAAATTATTTATGAGTCAAAATTATTTTAAACAAAGTATTCATAGGCTTCTCCGGCCCGAGCTTTTCCATTCGCTATGGGCTTGGAGAATTGTAGTGGCCTTCTTTAACACCCAAATTCGCCCCTTCCTCCTCAGGGAAATTTAGGCTTATGTCCTCCTCTTCGTGACAGTGGTTCTCTATTGAATTCTAAAGGAACCATTTTCCCAATTCCCAGAGGGTCTCTCTGTTTCTCCTCCCTACTGAATTTTCTTCCCCACTCTTCTAATCCCCACCCCGACTAACAAGATTAGGATTTTCATGATGAACTCTTATGCAGTCATCCCTATTATGGGTTCCATTAGAGGGGCAGGACCGAGATTTTCACCTTACTAATTCCCTATCACAGTTTCTATCCCTACTACTACCTTGGAACCCACGGTCTTGAGCCAGGTTTTGGCTCGACATGAGACAGACAGTGCGTAGCCTTGGTGCCAGATCTATGAGGGCACCTGACCCCCCACCCATGACTATGATTCCTTCCCTCCCGAGCCATAAACTCACCATACTCATGAAATAGGTTTCAGTCTACTTCCATTATGAAAATCCCAAAGGACATCCCAATGATCTACAGCCCCTCAAGACCTTTCTATCGAAACACCCATTAGAGAGTTCCCTCACCCCCTCACCCCAATGATATTTCTGGCAGTATCATTCCAAGTTAACGGGCTAAAGCCCCAGAAGGAAAAGGTCTATACTCTTGCCGAGTCCTGAGATGCCATAGCTGTTAACAAGTAATCCTTTGTAAAAAGCATTTTTACCAGGTAGTCTAGAATAGGGGTCGAGATAACATAGCAAATATTGTTGTTGAAACCTGGTTCCAACTCGACGTCTGCCAGCCCACTTCCACCACCTTTCGCAGCACGTCTTGCCTTCACCCTCAGCATGAAAATTCTGCCACTCCTACTTGTCTTACCTTTCTGTTTCTATGTCCAACTTCCTCTCCTGCCTTCTAAAGGACACTCCACATGCCTTTTTCCTCCTTCTGTCACCCCTTCATTCATTTGGTTTACTTGGGATGGGGTTTCCCTGACACTGCCATAATTTCCTTTCATAACTCCACTCGTTCCTTCGGCTGCTCCTATCGTGGGATTATTCCTTCTATCCCGCCACTTGCCATCTACTCCTGCCTGCCCAGTCCTACACTTCACACTAGGTCGCCATCTCTCACCTCCACCCTTGTCCACATTTGCCTTTTCCTTGTATTTTTGCTACCTCATTGCCATGTACTTCCTGCTGCCCCATCTGCACTCATGGCCCTGCACCGTCCACTTTCACCTCTGCCCTTCAAGCTAGCTAGGTGTCTGCTATCACATCATCCCCCCATGTCTTATGGCCCACCTCCCCTACTGTCACCGCTTCGTACCTACAACACCCTTATCAAGGTTTTCTCCCTTCTCCTTATCGGTTTTTAGGATTTCCTCTAAACTTCTCATCCCTTCCATTTGGCTTAACTCCTCTCCTGTTATATCAAGGTTTTTGTCTGCCTTCCCGCAACCCCAGTTGGCAGGGTTATCTGTTGCCATAGTACCCGATCTGTGGACATGCTTCAGGACAATGTAGTTTATCCTTCTAATTAGATTTCCTATTAAATTCTTGAACTAGCCGAGACAACCTCCAACTTTGGCTGATCTTCTCCCAGGTGGTTCCTTGCTGATTATTTTTCACCATTTCTATAACCATCTTCGAATCTCCCTCCACCTATAGTCTCTGGAACCTTTCCCTCTTTGCGATTTCCAACCCCCAACTTCTGCGCATGTAGCTCAGCTTTGTTGTTTATCGCAGTGCCACAATCCATAGCAAATAGATAGATAATATTTCCTTTGTCATCTCTGAAAACTCTTCCAAATCTCACTACCCCTAGGCTCCCTTTCGTAGCTCCATCAAAGTTAAGTTTAATGAAACTTTCTGAGGTCGCATGAAGATGAGAGGAGTCTCGCAGTGAGGGGAATTCTATTTCCACGAGTTAGGATTGAACGTGCCCAATTTTACGCTTAGTTCTGCCATTATTTGTCCTTCCTAGAGATTAGTTTCCCAGTCCTCTGTGTACCAGTTCTCAGCTAAGATCATTTCTCTTATGTTCTATACTATCATTCTCCATAATTCTACTGTTGTCCTTTTTTCCCCTTTAAATATTATTTTGTTTCTTTCCTTCCAGACTGCCTAGAGTAAGAATCCTAGTGATATCCGCCAAGTGTGATTTCGGATGGAGTTCTAGTAAGGATTTCTCCTCCATTTGTCCATTGTTGCTCTCATACTTATTTGATCCCTGTTGCTAACTCCAAAGAGTTGTTCATGGTTTTTCCAGAGGATTTCATTGTAGCTGTAGGTGTTTGTAAGGCGTTCCATTGATTCTGAGTGTCCTTCACAGGTACAATAGACCGATGGTCCCTGCAAATGTTTTATTTAGAGTTCATCCCACATGAGTCACGCTCTCCCATGCCGAAATATCCACAGGAAGAAACCAATTTTCGACCATGATTTATATTACCAGATTTTGTCCCATATAGGTGGCCCCTGTTTCCGGTGATGCGCTTCTTGTAGATAGTAGCCTTATTTAATAGTGAACATCCCTTTGATTTTATACCCCCACCTTATTACATCCGACCCTTTTGAGATTGCAATTTTTCAGGTTTCCATCGATTTCTCATATGCTTCCCATTGGGCGGAATTGGGGGAACTTGACAAGTCTTGTTTTTGTTTCCATTTTATCCAATGTTCTCCTGTGTTTGGGCTCCAAAAGTTTTTCACTATTTGATTTTCAGGGCTATTGGTGAATTGCCACATTTCCCCTAGATCAGGTCTATTGTAAAGTTTTTCTCTATGTTGCCACGCCTCGTTCCAAAATTTTTCTTTGTCTCCTTCCCTTATTTCGCAAAAGTTGTGGGTTCTTATTAGTTATCTGTTTTCTGATACTAAGTTCCATATGGCAACCCCTTGATGTTTTCCTGGACTCTTAGCCTTCCTTCGATTGAACTTGGCATTCCATATTTCCTTCCATAGATCTGCTCCTCCCTGAATCCATTGTCACCAAAGCTTTGGCCCCATTACTTGATTGAGAATGTATGAGTCTCTAAGACCTAACCCTCCTTCTTTTAATGGCTTGTTGAGCCAATTCCATGAAAGTAGGGCCCATTTTTTTTTTGGGGCCCTTGCCATGATTTTTTTTTTAAATGTCAATCATCATTTAGCACACTGTTTTGGGGGCCACTTGACTAGATAATTGGTAGATCGGAATTTCCTGAAGCACAAACTTCAACAGTATAACATGGCTTGGCATATTCAGTGATTTGAAGGTCTAGTTCTTCATTCTTCCTTAGATTTTTGCCAACAGAGTCTTCTAGTTCACCATTCTATTTTGGTGGTCACTTAATGGGATTCCTTGGTATTTCGAAGGGAGATTGCCAATGCAGAATCCCATTATTCTTGCTATAGAGGCTTGAGATGGGCCTGTGGTGTTAAAGAAAAAGATATTTGACTTATCCTTATTGATCCCCGTCCCAAAGGTGCTCATGAAGTCATTCAGGATTTCCACTAGACCTCTATCTTCCCTGAGGGTTTCCTGCCCAAACATCATTATGTCATTAATGAACTATTTATGTGTTGACGGTAAATCCTTGGCCCACATTCTGAGACCTGTAAATTGTTCCCTTTGCACCTTCTCTTTTACATACCTCCCTAGTCCTTTAGCAACCAATATAAATAGGAATGAGGACATTGAGTCGCCTTGTCTAAGCCCTATGGTTCCATTGAACACCTCAGTGGGCATCCCGTTGAGAAGGATTGAAAATACCGAGATCAATATCATTGACATTATCCATCTTATCCATGTTGAATCGAAGCCAAACACCTCTAGTATGCCCTATAAGTATTTCCAGCTCAAACTTTCATAGGCTTTCGATAAGTCGACTTTTACCAGCATCCTTTTAGTTTTTCTTCTCTTCAGGAAGTGTATTGCCTCTTGAGTTGTAACAATTCCATCTACTATTTATCTCCCTTTGACAAATCGTGTCTAGTCCTGAGAGGTTAAGCCAGGTAGGATAGGTTTGAGATGATTCACCATGATTGTGGCCATGATTTTGTAAATTACGTTGTAGAGCACTATTGGTCTGAAACCTTGCAGTTCTTCCGAGTGGTCGGTTTTGGGTATGAGGGAAAAAAAGGTAGAATTTAGGTTTGGATGCATTCTTTTATTGTGTCAGGACTCCTCCACAACTTCCATAATATCATCTCCCATGAACGGTCACATAGCCTAAAAGAAATCAGATGTGAACCCATCTCAGCCTGGTGCTTTCTTTTTCGCAAGGCCTTTCACTACTTCTTCCACCTCGGACTTGGAGATTTCCCTTATAAAGGCCAAATTCTATTCCCTGCTCACTAATTGGGGAATATGCTGAGTTGGTCTGTATATATTATCCACCCTATCTATGTTGGGTTCAGTCAACAAGCTTTGAAAGTGGTGAACTAGCAAGTTCTCCATATCTTCCTTTTGAGTAAGGCGATTTCCTTCTTGATCCACTAGGGAGAAGATCCTGTTTTTCTGCCTGTATTGAGTCATTTCTTTGGGTAAAAATCTAGAGTTCTTTCCCCGTCCTTTAACCACTAGATTCTTGATTTTTATTTCCACATGATCTCTTCTTATTGTCTTCTTTCCTCTAATTTATTTATCAGTTGTCCTTCTGCCTCTATTAGGGATTCTGATCCACCCTCATTAATTATTTGTTGTTCCACTCTCCTCATCTCAGCTTGAATCAATTCCTGATCTTGATGTATGTTGTCGAACTCTTCCCTGTTCCATTTTATTATTTTTCCTTTGAGATCTTTGAGTTGGAGTTGGAAACTATGCATTAGGTTTCTCTCTTCTTTCTCACTCTCTTTCCACCATTCCTCTAGCTTTCCAATGAAGGTTGGGTCTCTTAGCCAAAACACTTCAAACTTGAAGGGCCTCTTTGTTTTCCCTTGCTTCATGTCCACTTTTAATCTAATTGGTCAGTGATTTGAGCCCAAGAAGGGTAGGATGGATGCCTCATTGTAGACATCTTTGCTGATCAGATTTTTTGTTGCCAAAAATCTGTCGAGGTGAGATGATATTTGCCTATTTCCTCCCCATCTATTGTTCCACATATATCTTCCATTAATTGTTGGGATATCCACCAAGTGAATCTCTTCTTGGATATCCTTGATATTCTCCATTTCCGGATCCTCCCTTCTAAATCCTCCTTTTTTCTCATCTAACAATGTTATCAAGTGGAAGTCACCAGATATCAACCATAGCCTTTCATCATGCATTTGGTTTAGATTCTTTATCTTTTGGAGAAAGTTTTTCTTTTCAATTGGGATGTGTGGGCCATATACTACTGAGAGCAAGAACTAGTCTTTAGTTCCTATGAGGCGGAACCGACCTGTGAGGATACGTTGCATGCCTATCCAATAGTCTACAATTACTTCTGTTGGATTCCATAAAATTGCTATCCCTCCTACACTTTCTTTTGCTTATGTTGTCATTCCCTCATACCTAAGTTTCATTATACTTAGGATCTCTTCTAGTTTTTATTCTGTGATCTTAGTTTCTTGGAGAAGCATGAATAGTCGTGTTTCCTTTCTCAGTCCCTCCACTAGGTATCTTTATTTACCTTGTTTGTTTAGGCATCTTATGTTCCAGGATATTACTATCATTGGGAAAATTTATTTCGTTGTTGGTATATCAGTGATAGTGGTACCACACTGCCCATGTTCACTAACATTTCTCCCATTATCTGTATTGATTCCTGTAGGTTTGTTTGGTCTCTTTTCTTCCCCAATTTTTCTTTGTTTTGATACTCCTAGGGATTTTCCTGGTGCATCCCCAGTTGTTATGGGATCTCAACCTGTCCTTGTCCTTGCTTTGCTTGATATTGTTGAAAGATCTCTTTGTACAATTTCTTTTGGTCTTCTGGGATAAATATTTCACCTAAGTGTCTCCATTCATTCACCAATTTATCAATGACTTCTTCTTCCATACTAAGATCCTCCCCCTTGCTTGGGTCGATTTCCATTATAGTTATTCCCATCCCTATCTGTTCATCTTTGTCTATGATGTCTCTTTGGGCTTTCCACTTGGGTGTTGTTTTTATTTGTCTATGATTCAAGTATGGGTTCTGCTATGTTCATATATACACAGATTCTCGCATAGGATGTGTATCGGCCTCTTTTTGTAGTTTTTGCTATTTTGACAAATTTTCCTATCGTATTCCCAATGCCCTCTAATATTTTTGGGTCCCAGAAGTCCATTGGGAGGCCAAACAATCTTACCCATACTAGGCTGCCAAGAATTTCTCTTTGTTTGGTTCATAGCATTCCTCCCAATATCACATGAAAAAAAAAGCATTATAATGGAAATAGGTACCATTTTCAAATACCCTTTCTTTATCTTGCAGGTTTGAGAAGAATATCGTAGGCTCTCAACTTGAGTTCAGTATGGCCCTTGGGTTGCCATTTCTATTGTATCGACTTGATGAGGTCTTTCTTCATCAGCCACACTCCTATGAACTTGCAAATCATCGCATGGTCCTTCATGAAGATTCTATATCTTTCCAATTTGTTCATCGGGATGATGAATCTCGGTTTCTCTGCTACACATGGCATGCATTTTCCCCCACTACGAGCCTGCCACTGCACCCAAAGGACACGATCATTTGTCTAGTTCGATTCTTGGGTTTGTGGCCGGGTGTTATTTTTATGGCGGGAATCGCTTTCCGCAACATCCCAGAAGGAGGGGATCTCTCCCCTCGCCCCAACTTCCTCTGTCATCCATGCCTGTCTTGCATTCCACAGGCTAGCTGCGCTGCTAGACCCATTGGGATATCAAGTTCCTGACATAGTTTAGGGCATGGCAGAGTCTCACATCTGTAGGGTTGTAGAGATCATGAAATATTGATCACCAACTAATTTAAATTGTTATTACTATTATTATCATTAGGAGTTATCTATATGTGAGTTTTTAGAGTTTACACCAGATTTTTGGTCAGTATACGATGAAAATATTTGTGGTGAAATCTTGATTTGCATTATTTAAACTAATTTTCTTACTATATATATGGATTCAACACCAGAAAATCCGTGGGGAACTTCTATTGTGAAGAACTCACATTTCAAACTTCTTGTGATTTCAACGAATCCCTGTGAGATTCTAGAAAAAATGGATAGGAAAATAAAGAGGAAAACATTTCATGCTATGTTTTACCATGGATATTCTTAATACCACGGATTATAAAAAAAAAATAAAGAATAAAACATATTTCATTTCATATGATATTTATTTTAATTAATCAATCTAAGTAGAATGGTAAAAACATAATAAGTAATTTTCAAATAAATCTTAGACTTTGATTTGTGAATACTATTAAAAAAATATTTTGAAATATTTAGTACACGTTCAATCATTACCATTCACCTAATAATTTTAATAATTAAATTAATATTTTAGAAACCCTACTCTAAAATAACAATGCTTATTGATGTAAAAATAATCACGTGTATCTACTTAAGAAAGTTTGGACAATTATTAAATATGTTGATTGATAGATAATGTGAAACGTAAATTTTAGAATTCTTGCAATAAAAATTATAAAAGATATTAAAATTATATTTTTTTAAATCAAGATTATTTTATTCAGGTTTTTTTTTTATTATCAAAAATGATATTTTAAATATAATTATATAGAGTTAAGAAAAAAAATTATAAACTTTATGTGTAGGGCTCTCTAAGCACATTAAAAAAAATGATTTGGATATTTCTGCTAACAGGAAACAATTTTTGAGTTAGATGACCACTCAATCTGCCTTCCAATGTCTCTACAATCAACTGTTGGTAGCTTTGTCATTCTCATTTAACACTATTAATCTATCTCTTAATGTCTCTGGATTCGTAACTTCATCCCCACATGCAACCATTTAAAACTTTCTCTCAATAGAGAAACACCAAGATTTATTCTTCATCTTTATGCTATTGGTTCAAACATTGACGAGGTCTTCTATGATTAAAAACATAGATGTTCTTCGAATCACCTATTTTGCACATCTTCATCATTTTCTTTATGATGGTTCCTTGTAGCTTTGTTAATGACCTACCATGTTCGAAAAAAAGCTAGAATTCGCAACAACAACAAAAGGAAAAGTTAAAATTCTAATGGGTGTGTCAATTCTCTATGAAATTTGGTTTTAAAAATTATTGAAACATGGAGAAGATGGTTAAAAGCAACGGTGAAATTCTTCTTTGTGATTGTCATCATTAAAAATCCATCTCTCCAAGTTCTTTGAACCTTGCGAGGATGTTCTAATCATGATCATATATGTTTTCCCATGGCCATGAACTAAACTAGACTCATGGGTTTCCACACCATAAGTTTGATAGGAACATCATTTAAATTAAAAATGTAAAATGTACTACACTTCTTGGATTGTGGTTTTGCTTACAAATGAAAAATCAAAATACTTTAGTGCATATTGTACTTAAGTGTGTGTTGACCTACTTACAACTCTATCTGTGAGTCAACATGTTATCTCCCATTTATATTATTCAATGAATGGCATAAGGTTAACATTTATGGTAGAAAACACATTTAAGGTAGAAAACATTTTAATAATATATGTATTTAAGAGACTAAGCCTTTTTTTTACCTTACATATATAGTTCAGTGTTTTTCCTCTTTACATATTGGATAACCTGATCTCGTTTGAAGTTAAATACCATTGATAATTATGATCAAGAGATTTGATTTGATTAGATATATGACAGAAGTTCCTTGGACCTATAATGGGTAGGTTCTAGAAATAGTAATAAAAGAACAATATTCATTTTCATGTATATGTTAGAAATTCTTTTGAGCATGTTTGGTTGTTAAATTTGTTTGACACTACTACAATCTTTTTTTTTTTTGAGAAAAGTGCTAGAAATATTTATATGCACCATCATTATTATTTTTTAATACAATATTTTTTAATTTGTATTATTGTTTATCACATGGTCTTCAATTATTCAATTTGTTTCATAAGCCTTGCATTTACGGCCTATTAAATAATACTTCTAATCTTACTAAATGATAAACAAATCTTCAAATTTTTTCTTTTGTATCCTTCTTCTAATATATATTTTTCGTAAAAATAACTCCTATTCTTTTAATAGATAATCCATATTTTTATGGAGTACCTTGTTTATACTTTCAAATCCAAAAGGATATTACTTCTTTCATTTATTAGCTTTTTTTTATTATTAAAACAATTACAAAAATATGATGTATTCTTAATTTGAAAATTAAAAACATAAATAATTATAATGCTAAAGCTCCCCATAAGGTAGTGTATACATTCAACTTATTTCAACTTATTTGAGCATATAACATGGAGTGATTCAACAAAATAATAAATATATTGATCATATCTTAATTATCGCTATTATTAAGACAACTAAAAAATAATGTAATCTTACTTTGCAAATTAAAAACATAAATAATGATAATACTAAAACTCCCCATAAAATAATCTAGACATTTAACTTACTGGACTATATAATATGAGTGATTCAACAAATAATACGTAAATTAATCATGACTAAAAAATTTTATTAATAATTAAACTAATAATCCGCTTTAACTATACATAATAATTTAAATTTTAAATTTTAAATACTTTAAAAAAATTTACAGATGTATCATTCTAAATTTAATTTTTTATTTAAATAATTTTTTCTATGTTTGAAATAAGTTAATAGACACTTCCGAATTGGATAAATTCCTTATATTAGTAATTCTATAATATGAAATAATATTTTAATAACGTATTTATTATAACAAATATTTTATTTCTTATATTTTAAAAAAGCTAACTAACAAATAGAGAGATGACTTTTTCCGCAACTATTACCAATATCATATATTATTGAGATTAATAACTACCAGTCAATAAATAAATAACAAATATATACAAAATATATATATATATATATTATTTTTGTGACAGCATCCCATTAGTTCCCAAGGTAATCATGTATGACTAATAACCCGTCCAAAAACAGGAACACAGAGGGTCCCACGAGGGACGACGTCGTTTCACATTTTCGGTGGGATAAATTATTTAGTGTCCTTTAATATACTTTTGCCGAGTTAAACTATTTAATATGTTTTAATAATATTTATCATCGTTTAAAATAACTTTATTTAATTTTGTCAGTGACGTGAAATGTCGATTATATGCACGTTCACAATAATTAACCATTGTTTCCTAATATATTTTCGCTTAGACAAAATATTTAATACCTTTTATATTTTTCACATGATAAATGAGAATTTTAAAATAATGATAAGGTGTTAAAATATATTCTCTAATAGTAATAATTCATAACTATTTTGATGAATCAAAAATTGCAATAAATTTTATGTTTTAAAAAATATTTATTATATTCATCATTCTGGATTTTTATAATTCTCACATGATAAATGAGAATTTTAAAATAATGATGAGGTGTCAATATATATTCTCTTATATAATAATAATGGATAATTATTTTTGATGAATAAAAATTACAATAAATTTTTATGTTTTCCAAAAAAATAATTCATTACATTCATCATTTTATACTTAAATTAATTTAGATTCCTTAATAGGGCATTTGTTTTAATGAATAAACTATTTCCAATTCCTATTGTGTTTGAATTAATTATAATATAAATTTTTTAATCAACAAAAATTAAAATATAATAAAATTCAATTATTAATATAATATTATTAGTCCATTTTAATGTATGACATTATCAATAGATTTATTTTTTGATTGCTAATAGTTAATATTTGGTCTATATCATTTCTACTAATGAATGTTATAAATTAAATATATGTATTATTTAGTATGGTTAAACATCATAAATAGTTTTTAAATTATTGATTAATCAATAGAGTCTTATTGTATATCTCACTAATATGAATTAATTCTGCACTATTTTTTAATTGTTTTTCAAATGTACAATGGGCATATATGTGTTTTTCGTTAGGCCAACTTTATTTTACAATGGACATACATGAGCATGAGCATTTTGTTAAGTAAACCTTTTTTTGCCTATGCCATGAATCTACCTTTCCCATAGATCCATGACCACCCTCACAACCAACTATGTTCCACCCTCACAACCAACTATGCTCCTCTTGTATCATGAGTATGATCTGCAAATGTGTGCCAAACTGCAGGCCACTAAACGAGGAGAATAGTGGAGCGTGATGAAGTGGATCAACCATAAAAATAATAATGGTGTAATTGTGTGTAGAGAGAGAATCTATGACCAAATAAAAACTCTTGTTATGTGTGAAAAATGTTGAGTAAAAATATTTGTTATATTATTACAAGGAAGAATGATTAAACATTACAATTAACTAAAATGAAGAATGTCTTTCATCTAATTATGTAATAGTTACAAGAAGGTAAAGAACATAATAAAGAGATTGATAACACATCTTTCTTGTATAAACAAAAAAACAACATAGTAGTCTCAAAATTAAACATATACATAGCTTTATAAACATAAATATTGTAACCAAAATCTCAACAAATAAAACATTTACTCTAAACTAAATACCTTGAAATTATTATGCTAAAAAAAAGTGTTCGATAGACATATAAATTTCTCAAAACTCTACCGCAGATACCTCACTGACGATCATAAAGAAAATTAACCAAATCTTTTATATAAAAAAATGAAAAAGCCTAATTTTCAATTAAAAAAAAAACATAAAACACAAATACCTTAGAAAGACATTAAAAAATAAACTAAATACATTCAACATTGCTTAAAAAAAAAAAAGGTGTTGCATAGACATATAAATTTCTCAAAACTCTACCTCAGATACCTCACTCACGATCATAAAGAAAATTAACCAAATCTTTTATATAAAAAAAATGAAAAAACCTAATTTTCAATTAAAAAAACATAAAACACAAATACCTTGGAAAGACATTAAAAAATAAACTAAATACATTAAATATTAGTTATGGTCGCTCAGGTATGAGTGAAGCCAGCGATCAGCGAGCAATTGCCGATTTTTGAGGGGCGCCTTAACCGAAAGTATGACTCAAAATAGCCCAATCACTTAGTATTTAGGCATTACTTACTCAAAATATGGGGGATTCTCTCTTATAGAAGATTCCACCTTGACATACGATACCCCACAGGCCCTTTTTGCGCATTCTTTTCTATCAAATAGAGAATAGAGCCTTTCATCAGATGCTTTGTCTATGTCTGCCTTTACTGATGCCAGCTCCCTACGCAACCCATTTCGTGTTTGACCTAGCAGGGTTGTTCCTGACCTTGACGACTCTGGTCCCACCGAATTCGGGATACTAGCCAGGAGAAAGCTTACTTTTTTGACCGAACAACCCTAGGCAAACAATCAAACATAACACAGATAAAAGTCTGACCACAGCGACACATTGATTTTCAAACATAAAACCCTACTCCATAACTCAAAAATTTGGTTCTTTAATAGCTAGAGTGGCATACAAAGAATATAAAGGGAAATAAAAGTGGACAGGGAAATCGATGTCTAACCCCGCTAAAGGAATTAGAACCTAACATGAGAATTTCGAGGAAAAAAAAAAAGCTTCTATTAGAAATCTAAGGATGCACTCACGCTACAAAAAAAATCTCTTCCAGCGGAGGTTATAACTTACGATTTTAGTGTTATATAATTGGATAAAAGATGTTAAAAAATATCGGTTAAAATATTTGTTTAAAATAAAGGTTGTTTTAGTGGCGGTTATAATATAATTTGATCTTAAAAAGTCTAAAGAACAGAAGATTTTAGGAATATCCTTTTAGGGGCGTGCTTCATGAAACAAGTAGCACCTGTGTGCTGCATATTAAAATCACCAAAGCAACCTATATAACTAAAAAATGCTGAAAATTTGAATGAAAATAACACCAATACTTAAAATGTATTTATGGAATAAGTAGCGCGGATGTGCTACATATAGAAAATCGCGGAAGCCGCGTGCATAACTAAAACATCTGGAAGTTAAATGAAAATAACACCAATGCCTGAAATATATACTACCCTGATACGTATATATCAAGAAAATGCCTAGGAGGTTCCTTGAAGGAATAACAAAATATTGGAGACTTGGTGCTATTATTTAAACTCGCAACGTCGATCCATATGGTATAAACGAACTTGTACACTAAGGACATAAAAGAACTAATGTTATTCATTTTATTGGAAATAATATTTTGTGGCATTAGTTTTATAAAAGCGCTGAGGCTTAAAGAGTTACAATGCAGTGGGGCGTTTGCCAATACTAGTGCCGGAAGATCTCAACGTATTAATGTCGTCGTTTTCCAAAAACGCATCACTCACGCAAAAGAAGTTATCAGATTGATTTTATATAATGTTTTAACGACCCATTAATTTCAAATCTCGGAAGAAAACAACTCTAAACTTAATTTTAATTTCAAATCTTCGAAGAAAACAATATTAGATTTAATTTATGGGTTTTCCTAATTTCTTTAAACCCTAACCAAGATCTATTCCTTTGTAAGAAATTGAAAATAAAGCATAGCGGAACTTACCTTCCATCTTCTAAAGCTCCTGGTCTTGACTTGAGTTATTGGCTCTTGAATCCTTCCAAGAGCTTGCAATCCTTTTCTCTGGCTATCCTTGA
>APFE031122064.1:72090-112685 GCA_000404065.3 Pinus taeda
TTGCCAACTTCACAAAGAGTGTACTAACTTCAGTCTTTTTACTCTTTGTGAATTTTTCTTCAAGGGCCTTAAGGTATTTAATAGCGCTTGTCTCTGTATCAGGTATGATGCCTCGAAAAGTCTCATGGATTGTTTGCTTCATCACAATTATGCACATGCGATCTGAATGCTCCCATCTAGCAATGTCAGCGTTCTCTTGAGGAGTTTCCTCACTCTCTTTATTAGGCTTGGGGCGATCAGATCTCAGTGCTGTGTCCAATTGCATGATTCCTAAGACTAATTTCAGTTTTTCCTCCCACTTTTTGAAATTGTTCCCCATGAGGGGCTTAATCTGACTTAGACTTGACATTATGTTTAGATCTGAAAAATAAATAAATAAATAAATAAATAAATCAAGAACAAGGAAATAATTTAGATACGATGCATCACGATTTGATCCTTAATCATAATTCTAAAATCTATCTAAAGGCATGTGTAAAAACTATTTTCTCCATTAAAACTTTAGCCAAAACACCATTCAATAATGAAACACCTATGGGTGCAATCATTACCTTCAAGCACTTTGGTGTAGTGAATAAAGTACAAACATGCAACCTTTTGTCAATCTACCTTTGGGTCAGACTAACATATCCAGAAAATAAAGACCATCGCTACTCCATGTGTGTTGCAACTAATTTTCATACACTACCCTTATGCACCAAACAACTTAGCAGGTGCCAACCCTCCTCTAGGAAAGCTGACACCCACGTCCATTGCCAGCACGTCATTTTAACTTGTCATGAGTCATCTTTACAATCGTCTTACAGAGAGCGGTTCGTTTGCGAACATCAATGCTTGACTCATGTGAAAACAACACATGTATATTTAAAAAACGCCTTTAGTTAGATTCCAAAATTAGTAAAACTTTAGCAATTTCTACAATGATTACCTTTTAGAAATGCTTCAATAATTTATTTAGAGAATACTAAATAATTTATGCTTGCCATGATTAGCATCATTATAAGTTTGAATCCTTCAGAGTAATAAAATATATGATTTAGAAGTATATATATAACTTTGATAAGCATGCTGGATTTTTAAATTAACAAAATATTAATAAATAACGGATAACATTTCAATAAATCAATGAATTAGCTCCTTTAAATTTCAGTTTACCTATCAATGAATCAATTCATTTAAATTTCAGTTTATCTTTGAACCTTTAGGCAAGGGAAATCGTTGAAACTTGAACCACTACAAAATACGGCATTCAAACATCATATCCCTTTGCCAAATTTTCAAATTAACCAAAATCAAACTATATCATTTTTGTTATATTAAAATATTATAACAAAAAAAAACACTCCATGTAATAAACTAATGTGGAAGGGTATTAGTTAAAAGGTAAGATATATATATACCAAAACTTTAATAACCAATGCACATATGGGTATGTAAAGTTAAATCCAAAACGTAAATGGTGGAGTATGGTTATATAGTTATAACCAACATATATGCATATAAACCATATCAACAACGGACATGCCAAACATTACGGGTGTTGAAACCATAGCAACAGAGCGCATTGAAAAAAACTCATATGCCTTTTCCGAATATTTTTTTTTTTTTAATGGGAAAACTGACTGTAGAAAACATACCTTTTCCGAATTTTCACAGGGAAAAACTGACTGTAAATTTAGATTATCGTTTCATAAAAAATTAAAAGCTGGGATCGCGGCATGGTAGAAAAATAATTTTATAAAAATGCCACTGTTAGACAAGCTGCAGATTCTTTCTATGGCAGACTGAGACCAGATCTTCGATGATAGTAGTATTTTATTTTGGTAATTAGGTAAAACAAAATTACCGAGAATGCACAAGTTGTGAATGTGTTCAAACTTGGGAAGGCAATACCCAAATCTTTCATCTCTCCTGCATTTTCCCAGGTAATATTGGATGGATTTCTCTCACTAAATTTAGATTATCGTTTCATAAAAAATTAAAAGCTGGGATCGCGGCATGGTAGAAAAATAATTTTATAAAAATGCCACTGTTAGACGAGCTGCAGATTCTTTCTATGGCAGACTGAGACCAGATCTTCGATGATAATAGTATTTTATTTTGGTAATTAGGTAAAACAAAATTACCGAGAATGCACAAGTTGTGAATGTGTTCAAACTTGGGAAGGCAATACCCAAATCTTTCATCTCTCCTGCATTTTCCCAGGTAATATTGGATGGATTTCTCTCACTATTTATTCATGTTTTTTTTTTTTCTTATTTAATTTAAAGATTCATCTTTCGGTGCTCTAACTTGTCGATTCCATGGAACTCAGTAAAATATTTTGTAAAGCATTAACCGGTTTGAAAAACACAACAATGCATATTCTTTGTACAAATATTTAAAAAACTGATACCATCTTTGTAAATATCGGCTACCAGTAGCCGATAAAAAAAAATTATTTAAATGCCAGCAGTAACCAAAAAAAAAAAATTCGTGCATGCATTCGGCAAACAGATTCTCATGCATACATTTAAAGATCAAGGGCAAATCGTCTCTAATGCTAAAACCCCTTAATAACATGTACAAATTTCAACAAATAAGGAACATAACGAACATCCTGATTTATCTCAACCATGCAACAGTCAATTCCGATCAACATTTACAGATCGGGTCAGTTTAAGACCAAATCGCATGTAGAAACTGATCAGACGAAGCAATATTTTCCTTAAACCCATTTTTAACCAACAAAATACTTCAGTTGAAAATAAGACACAGTGAAATGCCAAAATTTTCCGAGGCAAAAACGTACAAAAAAAAATTGCTCGAAAGATTTAGGCAGAGATCATTAAAACCGAAATAAACTGCAATTCTTACATAAGGGTGCTCTGATACCAATTGTTAGTTTTAATTTATGGGTTTCCCTAATTTCTTTAAACCCTAACCAAGATCTACTCCTTTGTAAGAAATTGAAAATAAAACATAGCGGAACTTACTTTCCATCTTCTAAAGCTCCTGGTCTTAACTTGAGTTATTGGCTTTTGAATCCTTCCAAGAGCTTGCAATCCTTTTCTCTGGCAATCCTTGATAGAGTATCAAGTCTTCAATGGAGCAGACTGTTTTCTGAGTGATTGCAAGCCTTGGAGACTCAGCCCTTTTATAGCAGTCTCAATCCTAGGGCAACCGATTTCGGCTGTCAAGAAATTTATTACTGCTATTATTTCAATCAATTATAATCGGTCCATTAACAATTATAATTGATTAACATTATTCTATATGTATTTATATCCAAATCCTTATAATTGATTAACATTATTCTATATGTATTTGTATCCAAATCCTTATTTAAATACGTTTAATGCCATAAATTAATTAATCACATTATTTGGCATATTTAATTATTACATAAACGTAATCTTGCTGACAGTATTTGATATCATAATCATAACTCACGCATGTCCAACCTAATTATTGTAATTAGACGTCTCTAAATCCAACGAACAACTCTAAACTTGATTTCATAAAATTTAGAAAAAGATAACCACTCTAAACTTAATTTCATAAAATTTAGAAAAAGATAAGTGTGACTAATTCCCTGTCTGCAAAATTCCAAAAACAGGAAAACAGGAGGGACGACGTCGTTTCATATTTTCGGTGGCATAAAATATTTATTAGCTTCCTTTAATATAAAATAATTCGTCGTAGGCGTTCCTATATCGACCCCCAGGTCGACGGGGGCGTCGTTGAGGCTTTTTTATTTTTTAAATGAATGGTGTAGATTTATTGTCAACGACATATGCCTGTAGATGCTTCGGCTGAGTCGCAGATCTACGCCTCAGGTAGGAGGGAGCGTGAAGCGGTTGAGGAAAATGGTGGGACGATCCAGCTCGCCGCTGATAACGTGCCACTTGTAATGTCGCGCCCATGTCATGTCGAAGCTCTTGCTAAGTCAATGTGTGTTCGTGTTTTTTCATGGATCATGCTCTTGGGAAGAAAACTTGTTGTGTACAGTTTCCTCAGAGAATTTCTGGTATTGATCGATGCACTTCGATTAATTGATAACAAAATTCATTTAAGAATGCTATCTTGCTACATCATGAATTTTATCTTGGATGTTGCCATATCTGCTCTCGTCTCAAGTATGCTAATAATGTCTTATGAGTTTGGATCACTAGTCCAGGTGCACGGGATTCACTTCCTATTTTCCATCAAGCTATCACAACATTGTAGTCTGATCTATAACACCCAAGACAATCCATTAAAATCAAACAGATCATTAAAATCTATGTGGATATTTCTGTTTAAAAGGACTGTTAATTCAGGCACGATGGAAATAATTATCTCCGCATGGAATGCTGTATGCTTATCGTTACAAAATCATCATGACAGAGTGGGATTTTCAAGAACATTTTTTTGATACCGAATACCATGCAACTCTCATATCCAACGTAATTCTATTTAGCCTGTGCCGATTTATGCCTTTTCAACAATTATAATTATCATCCTCGCCAGCTTAACTTACGCCATGTGTAACCAAAATTTTTCTTTGATGTAAGCATTGAGGAACACCGAAAATGTACTCTTATATGCATTTGTGCATTTTTATATATTTTAGCTTGGCATATTAATTCTGAAATATGTGAAGATCATGCTGATATATTTTTATGGTTTACAAGGGCTTTCAATGCCAATCCTTCGGAGTATGAATTAATTCATAGTATTCATGGCGTGATCCCAACCAACCCGGAGTTCCAATGCTGGGCATAAACAACAACCAAGCCTTCTTATTAATTTTCACTTTGGAGTTCTACGTTTTGGTCAAAATATTTAATTTTTTTTTTTCCAAAAACAATGAGCGTATTACCATAATTATTTTTTAAGTTTGACGTATATAGATTAGAACCTTAAATTTCATTGTTTGATAAGACTATCATTCGAATTCAGCATGGGCAAGGCCTTTGGATTATGCGTGCTTATAAAGCTCTGTTTTTTACAGTATTGATATTAATCTTTCAGAAATGTTTCTTCTAAATTTATGTCCAACTGTTGTGTTGATGAGAGCGGCTAAATTCTCAGTTAAAAGTAAGACGTGAAGTAAGACGTGAAATATTGAAAGAGACTTTACTTTTATATTTTTTTTTTTGAGGATGATGAATTTGAGGCTATGAAATACTGAAATTAGTAATGGTTAGGATGTTTTATTTATCAAAAAATAGCATGTAATTTAGAGTATGACTATTAACAATTTAACATTACTGTCAATTAAAATAATAAAATTTATTAAAAAATCATAATTTATACTTTTGAATTACTTAGCACATCCAAAGATGCAGTAAGTGTTATTGGAAATTTCAGAAGAGAACTCTCCATTGTTCAAAATATAGAAGTGTTCAAATTCCATTTACTAGTAATTTTAATTAATAAATGTATTTTTGATTGGAATTTAACAATATAATTTTTGTGAGATTGTAATTTATTATTATTTAAAATGTCTTTTCAAAAGTATAAAAAAATTTACAAGCTTAAAATCTCTTTAAAACATTTAAACTTTGAAATTTCCACAACTTAAATTTACAATTTTAAAAAATATCTAAACCATCTTTAACCAAATCCAACAAAACCAAATAGTACTTAGAATACGTCATTCTATTGATATTTTCAATGTCAATCCCGTGATCCAATAATGTTTTAAACATTAAAAGTTATGGCCATAAGGTGTTTTTATGCATTATTACTATTATTTGTGAAAAAATGTGTCGCTTTATTTTAGTGATTCTTCCCATTTAATTCACATAGAGCACATATTTGAGAGACACGTTTATCTTTTATGGTTATTGATGCAAATTTTCCTTGGTTTCCTCACTTTCTTGAGTGGGGTCATGCATTTGGGTGATATGAAGCACATATTTTAATGAAAAAATTGTCCATATTCTTCAAGATTATCTATGTGATTTTCGTCACTTTCTTTCATGAATTGGGGCTCGCATTTTGAGTGATATAACATTTGGTTAACCTAGAGCACATACTTTAACCAAATTTTGTTTTTTGTTTTTTAAGTTTGAAGAGTGTCTTTTAATAATTTCATAATTGTATTTTTAAATTTAAAAAAATTATGATTTAAAGTATATGTATATTAAGATATACTTACTATTTGTAAGAGTACATTTGGATTGTGTGAGATATTTATAGTAGAAAACTTTTAGGGGCTCACACTTGTAAATAGGCTAATTTCCCATATTTTTTCAAAAAAAGAATTAAATTCCTTTTTCTTAAAAAAAGAATCACTCTAATTGCTTCAGATAAAATCATTTTTACCTTCAAAATTATCAAAATATTATACAACTATATAAAATCACTATAAGCATTTATAGAAATACAGTTAAATATTTTACATCTTGGAAATTGGGAATTAGTAAGATTTACTAAAGTTTCTAAACTTTGAAATAAATTATCATCCTTAAAATTTTAGCTAATTAACAATTTTGTAAAAGTCTCAAATCCAACATGATAGAAACAAATGGTTTCAATATTTAACTATTACATAACTTCAAAACTTTTCTTTTGCAGCCAAATTTAATTGTTTTTGTAAAAAAATTCTTTACTAACTTACAAAGTTCTAATTAAAAAATTAATGTGTTTTCAAGTATCTTGTCTAAGAGCAAAGTGTCATTGGCTTAGATTGGATCTAAAATTTATTTTATTTTTATTTTATACGTGCAATCAAACTAAAATAAATTTTATGTATCATCAAGGTAAATTTAATGTGTAGTTAAAGTAAAATAAATTTTGTGAAAATAATTTTCATATTTTGTGAAAAATATAATTGTGACAAATATTGTCTCAATATGAAAATCAATAATGATCAACCATGGTGAACAATGATCAAACGTCATGTTGTGAGAAATATTGTTTCAATATGTAAATCAAACATGGTCAACCATCTCATTTTAGCATTTATAATATTTATCATAGCGTTTATATAACTTGGTATACAATATTTATTTCAGTATTTATCATAGGATTTTCTTGATATGGAAATAAATCATGGCCAACCATGGTCCAACATCGCATTCGGACAAATATTGTCTCAATATGAAAAACAACGACGGTCAAACATGGTCAAACATGTTCAAACATGGTCCAAAGTTTCATTTTCACAAAGACTGTCTTGATATGAAAATAAATCATGGTCAACCATGGTCCAACGTCGCATTGTGACAAGATTTGTATCAATATGAAAATCAACCATGGTCAACCATGGTCAATCATGTTTATTCTGGCGTTTATAGTATTCATCTTGGGGTTTATATACCTTCGATTTATAATATTAATCCATTAGGTTTAATATTGATCCCTTGGATTTATAATCCCTTGGGTTTATTAATCTAAGGGTTCATTTTCCTACTATATAATATTGCAGAAAGGGTTTATAATATTAATCCTGGGGTTCCATATAAATCCCTTGGGTTTATAATCATGGTCAACCATGGTCCAACGTAACATTATGACAAATATTGTCTCAGTATGAAAATCGACCATGGTTAACCATTCCCAACCATTGTCAAACATGGTCAATCATGGTCAACTATGGTCCAATGTGACAATGTGACAAAAATTGTATCAATATGAAATCAACCATGGTCTACCATGGTCCAATGTTGCATTTTCACAAAGGTTGTCTCAATATGAAAAATAACCATGGTCAACCATGCTTAACCATGTTTATTTTAGGGTTTATAATATTGATCTTTGGGTTTATACGTTGGGTTTATAATATTAATCCCTTTCTTTTAATATTATTCCCTTGGGTTTTTAGTATTAATCCCTTGGGTTAGTTGTTCCCTTGGGTTTAAAATATCAATCCCTTAGGTTTACT
This sequence comes from Pinus taeda, assembly GCA_000404065.3. Taxonomy (NCBI): domain Eukaryota; kingdom Viridiplantae; phylum Streptophyta; class Pinopsida; order Pinales; family Pinaceae; genus Pinus; species Pinus taeda. The sequence continues at coordinate 79,946 of APFE031122064.1, forward strand.
AATACAAGGGTTCATATTCCTAGGGTATAATATTATTCATAAGGTTTATAATATAAATCCTTAGGTTTATAATCATGGTCAACCATCGTCCAACGTCACATTGTAACAAATATTTTCTCAATATGAAATCAACAATGGTCCAATGTTACATTGTGACAAAGATTGTCTCGATATGAAAATCATTCATGGTCAACCATGGTCAACCATGGTCCAATGTCACATTATGACAAGAATTGTCTCAATATGGAAATCAACCATGCTCAACCATGTTTATTTTAGGGTTTATAATATTTATGTTATTGTTTATATACCTTGGGTTTATAATTTTTGTCCCTTGGGTTCATAATATCAGACCCTTGGGTTTATTAATCTAAGGGTTCATATTCCTAGGGTCTAGTATTATTCCCTTAGATTTATAGTCCCTTGAGTTTTTAGTATTAATCCCTAGGGTTTATTATTCCCTTCAGTTTAGAATATCAAGCATGGTCAACCATGGTCAATCAAGGTCAACCATTATCAACCATGGTCCAATGTGGCATTGTGACAAAGAACATCTCAATTTCAAAACCAATCATTGTCTGAACTATGGTCCAACCATTGCATTATGAAAAATATTGTCTCAATACGATAATAATGGTTATCCATGGTCAACCATGGTCAATCAAGGTCAACCTTGGTCAACCATGGTCCAATGTCATATTGTGACAAAGATTGTAAAAACATGAAAATCAATCATTGTATCAACTATGGTCCAATGCCACATTATGACAAAGATTGTCTTGATATTGCTAATCATGGTCAACCATGGTCAACCTTGGTCAACATTGGTCAACCATGGTCCAACATCAGATTGTGATAAATATTCTCTCAATATGAAACTCAATCATTGTTTCAACCAAGGTCCAACGTTGTATTATGGAAAATATTGTGTCAATATGATAATCATGGTCAACCTTTGTCAACCATGGCCATCCACAGTCAAGCATGGTTAACCATGATCAGACATCGCATTGTGACAAAGATTGTTGTGGTACGAAAATCAACCATGGTTAAGCATGGTCAACCATGTCCCAATGTCATATTGTAACAAGGATTGTCTCAAAATGAAAATCAACCATAGTCAACAATGTTTATATTAGTGTTTAGAATATTTATCTTAGGGTTTATAATATTAGTCGCTTGGGTTTAATATTATTCAACCTTGGTCAACCATGGTCAACCATGTTTAATAAAATCAATCATGGTCAACCATGGTTCGACGTTGCATTGTGACAAAGATTGTCACAATATGAAAATCAATTATTGTCTCAACTATGGTCCAGCATCGCATTGTGAAAAGGATTGTCTCAATATAAAAATCAATCATTGTCTCAACCATGGTCCAATGTCATATTATGAAAAATATTGTTTCAATAAGACAAACATGGTCAACCATGGTCAATCATGGTCAACCTTGGTCAACCATGGTCAATCATGGTCAACCATAGTTGAACGTCACGTTGTGACAAAGAGTGTTTTGATATGAAAATAAAACATGGTTAAGTATGGTTAACCATGGTCCAACATCATATTGTAACAAGGATTGTCTCAATATGAAAGTCAACCATGGTAAACCATAGTCAACCATGTTTATTTTAGGGTTTATAATATTTATCTTAGGATTTATATACCTTTGGTTTATCTTATCCCTTGGGTTTATAATGTCAATCCCCTAGCTTTATTAATCTAAGGGTTCATATATCTAGTGTTTAATATTATTTTCTTAGGTTTATAATCCCCTTGGTTTTTAGCATTAATTCCTAGGGTTTATTATTTCTTTCTCTTTATAATACCAATCATGGTCAACCATTATCCAATGTCACATTGTGACAAATATTCTCTCGGTTTGAAAATCATTCAGGTCAACCATGGTCCAACGTCACATTGTGATAAGGATTGTCTCAATATGAAAACCAACCATGGAAAACCATTTTTATTTTAGTGTTTATAATATTTATTTTAATGTTTATATACCTTGGGTTTATAATATTAGTCCCTTGGGTTTAGTCAATCATGATCAATATTGGTCAACCATGTTTTATAAAATAAAACATGGCCATCCATTGTCAATCATAGTCAACCATGGTTGAACGTCACATTGTGAAAAATATTGTCTTGATATGAAAATCAACCATGGTTAAGCATTGCCAATATAAAAATCAGCCATGGTCAACCATGGTCAACCATGTTTATTTTAATGTTTCTAATATTTATCTTAGGGTTTATAAGCTTACTCCCTTGGGTTTAATATTATTCCCTTCAGTTCATAATCCCTTGGGGTTTTAGTATTAATCCTTTGGGTTTGTAATATTAACCCCTTGGGTTTATAATATTAACACCTTGGGTTTATTTTTCCCTTGGGTTTATAATATCAATCCCTTGGTTTTATTATTCCGTTGGATTTATAATACCAATCATGACCAACCATGGTCAACCATGTTCGAATGTTGCATTGTGCCAAATATTGTCTCAATAAAAAAATCAACCATTGTCAATCATGGTCCAATGTCGCATTACGAGAGATATTTTCTTGATATCAAAATCAATCATGGTCAAGTATGGTCACCCATGGTCCAACTTCGCATTGTGACAAGGATTTTTTGAATGTGGAAATCAACCATGGTCAACCATGGCCAACCATGCTTATTTTAGGGTTTATAATTTTTATATTAGGGTTTATATACCTTGGGTTATAATATCAATTATGGTCAATCAGGGTCAACCATGGTTCAATGTCACCTTTTAACAAAGATCCTCTTGATTTGAGAATCAATAATCACTAGCCATAGGTAACTATCGTCTGATGTCACATTGTGACAAGAATTGTCTCAATATGAAAATCAACAATGGTGAATCATGGTTAACCATGTTTATTTTAGCGTTTATAATATTTATCTAGGGTTTATATATCTTGTGTTTATAATGTTATTCCCATGGATTTAATATTATTTAACCATGGCCAACCATGTTTTATAAAATCGATAATGGTCAACCATGGTCCAATGTCACATTTTGATAAGGATTGTCTCAATATGAAAATCAACCATAGTCAACCATGTTTATTTTAATGTTTAAGATATTTATCTTAGGGCTTATATACCTTGGGTTTATAATATTAGTCCCTTCAATGTAGTTAATCATGGTCAATCTTGGTCAACCACGGTCAACCATGTTTTATAAAATCAAACATGGTCATCCATGTTCAATCATGGTCAACCATGGTTACACGCCGCATTGTGACAAAGATTGTCTTGATATGAAAATAAACCATGGTTAAGCATGGTCAACCATGGTCCAACATCACATTGTAATAGGGATTGTCAGAATGTGAAAATTAGCAATGGTTAACCACGGTCAACCATGTCTATAATATGAATCATGGTAAACCATCATCCAATGTCAAATTGTGACAAAAATTCTCTCAATTTGAAAATCAATAATGGTCAACCATAGGTAACCATTGTCTAATGTCACATTGTGACAAGGATTGTCTCAATATGAAAATCAACCATTGTGAACCATGGTGAACCATGTTTATTTTAGTGTTTATAATATTTAGCTTAGGGTTTATGTACCTTGGGTATATAATATTAATTCGATGGGTTTAATCTACCATGGTTTAACGTTGCATTGTGGAAAATATTGTATCGATATGAAAATCAATTATGGTCAAACATGGTGAGCCATGGTCCAATGCCATATTGTGATCACGGAAAATTAACCATGGTCAACCATGTTTATTTTAGGGTGTATATACCTTGGGTGTATAGTATTAATCTCTCGGGTTTATAATCTCTTGGGACTTTAGTGTTAATCCCTTGGGTCTATAATATCAATCGCTTTGGTTTATAATATCAATCCCTTAGGTTTATTAATCTAAGCGTTCATATTCATAGGGTTTAATATTATCCCCTTGGGGTTTCTTAATCAATAATATAAAAAATCCCTTAGTTTTATAATATTAATCTGAAGGGCCAACAATTATTATTCCTTGGGTTTAATATTATTTCTATGGATTTATAACAAAACCCACTAAGGTGAGAGCCAAAGATACGATCAGGACTGGAGAACTTGCGTGCCTTGGCTCCATTCTGCGAGATCCCCTCCTTGCGGGCCGTAAGGACTGCAACTGAGCCCGCCCTCTGTTGCATCTGCTCTCTGCGGGCCTGTACGTAGAAGACCTTCTTCTGATCTGAGGGTGTCAGTCGATCCTCTGGCTAGGGCTTGGCCGTTGCTGCGTGGCTGCCCCTGTGGCGGCCAACATCAGGCCAGATCATATGGAGACGCAGGTTCAATCCATGGATCCGCCCTCTAATCCTGCCTTTGATGCTTTCAATCAGCTCCTGACTGGATTGCCCTTGAAGAAAAGAAGTGATGCTTCAAAATTTGTTAAGAAACTCGATGAAATTCCTGAGATCTCTTTGCCCCCGGAGACCCCCATCCAAGTAGATTTGTCTCTAGCGGATCGTGGACTCATTGGCCAGTTCACAGGACTTTGGCCCTCTCCGAAATCTACTGAACAATGGGTTAATACAAATTGGGCGCCTCTGATCAATCAAAGTGTTACCTCATACTTCCTAGGGCGAGCGTATTTCCTTTTCGAATTCACCTCCAAAGAAGACAAAGACCTGATCTTCCAAAATGGGCCGTATTTCATGGGTCCTCAGGGCCTCTACCTGAACAAATGGACTCCTGACTTTTTCCCGTCGATCGACGTTCCCAAGGCTGTTCTGGTGTGGGTTCGTCTCCCAAATCTGCTAGTTCATTGCTGGAACTGGGACTCCTTGATGCACATTGGAAACTCCCTTGGGAAATTCATAGATTAGGCAAACAATAAGGATCAGTACGATTGTGCCAGGATTTGTGTAGAGGTAGATCTAGAGGTGGGTCTACCAGAGGCAATCAAAATTAAAGTGGGCAGCTGGTCTCATGTGTAGATCTTGGATTATGAGAAACTACCATTCAAATGCAGGAAATGTCACGTTTATGGGGACTTCGCCAGAAACTGTCCGACCAATGCAGAGCTAGAGAAATGGAATGAAGAGGGTTGGAATCACGTCAAGCGAGCAAGAACCAACCACAAGGGGCAGAAACAGGGTGGACCCTCAGGCAAAGGCAACCTCCAAGCTAATGTCCAACATCCCCCTCCCAAAAAGGCACAAGAAAACAAATTTGTTCGTCTAAGCCAACCAACAGAAGACACACTGGAGATAGAGACCCAAAAACCAGTCTCTCCAAGTAAAGGCACTCCCTCAGCTTCCCCCAAACAAGTTGAAAACCCCAAAGGCATGACTTTAGAGGACTAGGAAGAAGAGCAGGAAACTGATGAATCAGAAGAAGAAGGAGAAATAGGAGAGTCCCAAACCTCGGTAAGAAGATCTACAAGATGCTGTAAAACAGACAAAGAAAAAAGAGAGCAATAGACCTACAAAGACAAGCTACAGGGCAGCCAACGAACTCTGGAAAAACTGCTAGCCTCAAAGCCCAAGATGTTGAAAAATCAGCACCAACGCTCCAAGGGAGCCCACCAGAAAAATAAATAATCAAAGTCATCTCCTGGAATTGCAGAGGTATGGGGAGTAAAGTTAAGGAAGAAGCTATAAGAAACCTAATAAGAACAGAAACTCCAGACATACTTCTCGTCCAGGAGACCAAGCTGGAAGACAAAGTCTTCCTGCAAACAAGCAAAAATCTGTGGCCCAAAAGTGAAGCAAGAGCAATCTCGGCTAGGGGAGACTCGGGAGGGATTGGTACAACATGGAACTCCAATAAATATGTAGTCATCTTTGAAGCGAGCAACATTAAGTGGTTGCTGCTAAAAATATAGAATCTGGACATAAAGGAAACCTTCAACCTCTTCAATGTATATTCTCCAGTTAATATCCAGGAGAAAAAGAATTGTTGGGACTCTATAAGACAACAGGAAGACTTGACAAACCTAAAAAATACAATCATCGCTAGAGACCTCAACCTCACTCTTCAATCGACTGAAAAAAGGGGAGGAAGTGTAGTCCGAGATCCGGCAAGAGAATGGGCAGAGGACCTAATGCAGGATTGGGACTTGTTGGACATTAAGCCCTCATCCAGTAAGTTCTCTTGGTCTAACAGACGAGTAGGTCCTAGACATATTACTGCCAGACTAGATAGATTTTTCATTCAAAGCTCTTTCCTATTACTTGGCTTAGAACCTAGAATGCACATTCTCACTAGCAGCATCTCGGATCACAAGCCCGTTAAGCTAGAGCTCCTCGCCCACCTAGATATGGGCCATGTACCCTTTCGATTTAGTCCCCTTTGGGTCAAGGAGCCTTTTTTAATGCAAACAGTCAAAGACTGTTGGAGCCAGCCTATCAAAGGCTCACCTTTCTTCATCTGGAAGGAGAAGCTTAGAAGAGTTAAAGGAGCTCTGAAACGCTGGGCCAAAACCCTGTCCAATCCTGTAACAGAAAGGAAAGGCATCAAAGCCTCTCTTGCCTCTCAACAAATTCACATGGAGAGCGCTACAGTCACAAAGGAGAAGTTAGATCAAGAAACTCTGTTGAACAGAGCTACCACAAGGCCTGCTTAGCTAAGGAGGAATACTGGAGATTAAAATATCGAAACCTTTGGCTCAAAGCTAGGGATAGGAACACGGGTTTCTTTCACAAGCAATCTTAGGCCAGGAAATGCTTCAACACTATTTATGAGATCAAGGATGATAATGACACGTACAAGGAATTTGCAGACATTGAGAAAGCAACCTTCAAAACTTGTATAGTGATGATCATGATTTGCTCCAACATCCAGAGCTGCTAGATATTATCCCTCCAGCAATCTCTCCTCCCATGAACGAGATTCTAGAGGCAAAAATCACTAAAGAGGAGGTTAAAAAGGCCCTCTTTGACATGGATCCAGAAAAGGCCCCGGGCTAGATGGCTTCTCCGCCAGGTTCCTCCAAATCTGTTGGCCGATCATTGAAAAGGAATTACTCAAAATGATACAAAAGCCTCAAAATACTCAGAAAATAGGAAGTAGCACAAACTCCGCTTTCTTAGCTCTTATCCCAAAGGAAAAAGGCGCCAACAACTTCAGTAGATTCTGCCCGATCTCATTATGCAACACTGGGCACAAATTAATCACCAAGGTTATTGCAAATAGAATAAAGCATATCCTTCCTAAAATAATTCCAGAATATCAAGGAGGCTTCATCCAAGGAAGGCAGATAGCGGACAATTTCGCTCTCGTTCAAGAGGCAATACATTCAAGTCTTCTCTGAAAAGAACTAGGTATGGTGATCAAACTCGATTTAGCAAATGCATTTGATCAAGTAAATCATAGATTTCTTTTAAAAGTCGTGCAATTTTGGTTTTGGAGCAAATTTCATAAAATGGATCCAGGCATGCATCTCTAAGCCATGGATTGCCCCTCTTGTAAATGGAAGACTCACTGATTTCTTCAAATCCTTTAGAGGACTTAGGCAGGGGTGTCCCCTTTCTCCTCTGCTTTTTGTCTTCCAAGCCTCTGTCTTCAGTTTTCTTTTAGACAAAAAGATGCAAGATCAGGAAATTAATGGACTGTGTATTGCTAGAGGGGTTAAAAGCATAAACCATGCCTTATTTACGGATGACGCACTGCTGTTAGGCAATGCCACCCTTAGTTTAAATCTGTTTTGGATGATTTCAGTGAGGCCTCAAGTAGCGCTGTTAACAAGAACAAATGTTATACCTTTAGCTAGAACACCCTGCCCAGGACCCTCTCTGCCATATCTAGATGTCTGGGCTTTGCAGCCTCCTCTTCCTAGACCTCATTCAAATATTTGGGCCTCCCTGTTTTTCATAAGAGACTTACAATCAAGGACTAGCACCCTCAACTTGAAAAATTCAAGTCTAGGATCCAAACCTGGGGCTACCATTCGCTCAATGTTGTTGGCAAGTCTGTCCTTATAAAATCAGTGCTCTCCAGCCTCCCTCTATTCCAATTTGTTGGTCTTCTCGCCCCGATAACCATTCTAAACAAAATGGATGAGTACATGCGCAGGTTCTTCTGGAAGGGTGGAAAACAGAACGAAAAGAGAATTCCTCTCATCAGCTGAGAAACTATCTCCAAGCCACTATGGGAAGGTGGATTGAATTTTAAAAATATATGTCAACAGAATGCGGCTATGGCAACAAAGACTATATGGAGGATCATTGCGCCCAAACCTGGATGGGCCCAACTGGCTCTATGGAAAAAATATTTCAGAGGACCTCATTTAAGCTGTTTAGAGAACGTGATTCAATTGTCGAACTCATCTTTTCTCAAGTTGTATGCCAAAGTTGCCCCTTTAATCAAAGAGCACTCCTTCTAGATCCCTAAAAATGGCAGAAATATCAACATATGGGAAGACAAAATAATGAATACAGATCCAATCGAAGACAGAACCTCCATCAGAGAGTTGCGATCCTAGATGGAAAGAGAAGGGCTGAGAACACTGTGGGATATCTCTCTCTGGTGTGACTCGACATGGGCAGGCTGGAAACACATTGTGGTGCCGACCAATCTGCGCAGTGAATGGTCCACGTTGCTAGACCACCTCCACGGCCTGGCACCCATGCAACTGAGAAAAAATGATTTGAAAGGTTGGGGATCAAATGATAGAGGATACACAGTTTTCATGGGTTATATCAAGCTAAATAAGAGGCCGCACGTTCCACCTGACCTAGTGCCTTGGAAAGGAGTCTGGCATATTCCCTCATGGCCCAAGATTGACCTCTTTGCTTGGAAACTCTACCATGGATGAATTCTAACCTATGATATCTTGCAAAGGAAAGGATTACACGGGCCATCCATATGCTCGTTGTACAAGGAAAATGCAGAAAAAACTGTCCACTTAATTATTGAATGTAAGTTCTCTAAGAAAATCTGGTTCTCTTTCACTCACAATCTAGATCCCAACTTCCTGATACCTTGTTCCACTACTGAGCTTTTCTCTAATTGGGTAGCCAGATACCCCAGTCCAACTCCTAAAAATCAGGTAATTAAATCAGCATGGGTCATCCTTCCGAAGATTATTTGTTGGCAGATTTGGCTAGAACGAAATAGAAGAATTTTTAGAAGCATTAACCAGAACAGCAAGGCCTTAGAAATCAAAATTAAGTGCCATATAAAGGAGTGCTTGACTGATATTAAAGACGACACTAATCTCATCCAACAGGGCATCATTTGGGGTTCACTCCTCGACTTGAAATTCCAACCAGCAGTCAGAAAAGCCCTTCCTATTAAGGACTAGTAAATAAGAAAATCTGAAGCTGACTTTTAAGACTGGCTCAAAACGCATTCAAGGCACTCTCTCTTCTTTGGTTGGGCAGCAAAGGGAAACCCGGGCAAAGCTGGTGCAGGAGGTATTATTGTAAATCCTTATGGGGAAAAAACCCATTCCTTCGCTTCAGGGCTTGGACATGCTTCCAGCATTCAAGCTAAGGCTTTGTCCCTCTTTCAAGGCCTCAAGATCCTCAAAGAGTTAAATATTGATGAAGCTAATGTGATCGGCGACTCCCAGATCATTATAAATGCAATGATATCTAAATCCCCAGTGTTGGACCTCAAGCTAGCAAGGCTGATGTCTAGAATCAAGGGCCTTGGAAAAGACTTTCAGAAGCTAAACTACTTCCATGAGTTGAGAGCTCTTAATAAAGAGGCACACATTAAAGCCAACAAAGCTGCCCTCCTCTCAACTGGGGTCAAGAAGAAAGACGAAGAAGAATCTTGGGATCCCATCCCTTAACCTGATTACTGCCATGTTTTACTATTTGATTTTAAAGAAATTTGTTTGTATCTCCAAGTGGGGGAAAATTTGAGAAATTGAAAATGTAGACCCCATATCAAGGAAGAAGTCTTCAAGATTCAGAGGCATTCTCATTCATAGAAGTGAGATGCACCAGGACATAGACTTCCTATATGTAATCAGCTTTTCGGCATTCAGGCCAAGAGGAATATAAATACCCCATAACCATTTCTGTCAAAAAAAAGAAAAAAAAAATATTACTCACTAAGGTTTATAGTTTATGTCCCTTGGGTTTAATATTAATTAATGTATTAATATTTTCTTAATGCATAGTTAATATATTAATATTTAATATTAGGGTTTATAATATAGGTTTTATAATCAAGCCTTATAATATTGGGTTTGATGTTATGGTTTATAATATTAAGTTTAAAATATAGCATATATTTACTTGATGTCTACAACGTATATCAACCACAATTATTAATGTGGTTGTGCTAGTATTTAACATTGTTTAAAATAAGTTTATTGAATTTTGTCACTAGCCTGAAACGTCGATGATATGCGTGTTCATAATAATTAACCATTATTTTCCACTCTATTTTTTTGTGAGACAAAACATTTAATATTTCTTATATTTTTCACATGATAAGTTAGAATTTCCATGTAATTATAAGGTGTCAATTTAGGTTCTCTGATAACAATAATTGATAACTATATTTATGAATAAAAATAATAATGTTATTTTTTTTTCAAGAATATAATTCATATTTCCATCCTATAGTGTTTAAACTAGTACAATCACATTAAAAATATTAATGTGGTTGATATAGCCGAAGGCTTCATTTGTATCTACCATTGATAAATATATAACAAAAAAAATTATTGAAACAAAAATATTATTATTAACTTTAATTTTACTTAACCCTTGCAAATCCAAGGTCTTAATAAAATAAAGAAGTGTTTAAGAGTTTCTATCCTTTACATCCAACATATAAGGCAATTTTTCTAAAATTATATATGCTTTGAAAATCCCTGAGAAATTGGTGGGCATTCGGACATCAACTTTTTAAAATTTATTGAAATTCAATGCAACCTAACAAACTCCCTAACACACTATAACCCTTGATAAGAATTCAAACGAAGCATATGTTGACCATATTTCCTTTAGGATCAATCTTGGTCGTTAACTGAAAAACAAAATGTCAATAGATCCTCATCCACCTTATGTTGAAATAGGGAGGCTCAAACTAATTAATTATAATATAATTATAATAATATAAATTATTCGAAATAACTAAAATAATAATAACATTCAATTATTAATAAAAAAATTATTACTTCATGTTAAAGTAAGATTGTAGCAATAAATTTTTTCTTTAATTGCTAATTGTTAACCTTTGACGTATATCATTTCTAATGTTTGACATTGTAACTTGAATACATGTATTATTTAATATGATAATAAAATGAAAATATTTTTATACTTATAGTTAATAAATAACTCTATATTCTTATTGCAAATCCCATTAACATGAATAAATTATACACTAACTTTTAATTATTGTTGAAATCTATAATGGACATACATGAGCACTACCTATTTTTCTTAAGTGAGGAAGCATCCTTTCCCAACAACCACCCTCACGACCAACTATGTTCCTCCTACATTAGGTGTATGATATGCATATATGTGTGAAAATGCATACCTACAGTAAAATGAGAACAATGGAGCACAATCCAGTCGATCAATGCACTTCCTCTAACATCAGTTTAGGAGTAGTTTCCTCCCCACATCCACCCCAAAGTCTTACTTAACAGTGTTGGCTTTCCTGTAATCTTATATTTTTTTAGGTTGATCAAAAAATCTAATTTTTGTTTTTGCATATCAATTTGAACTCATTTGTACAACATGGAGATGAAATTTGTACTCACAATGTGGTTGCATTGTTTCGTTTCAACATCATAGCAAAATAGCAAAGAGCATGAGCACTCTTGCTAAATGCTATAAAGTTTCAATATGCAATTCATGAAGGTCAAATTAGCAAATGTTTATGCATAATGTTTCATCTTGTTAATCACCTCTAAAATCATTTTTTTCATTTTCTGTAATTACATTTTCTCTAAAGAAAATTTGTAACTTGTTACAATGACCCTGCGAGTTCAATCCTATGACATCTGTCAATTTTTTTATATATGTATATTGAATTATTCTTTTTGTTTATTTACAACTTCTAACATTTTCATTGATAACACAGTCCAAAATATTTTAATTATATTTCTATTTGAACCATTGTACACACACACACACACACACACACACACAAAGATATATATATATATATATGCAAATAATTGTTTGGGGTTCAAAGAACACCAAAAGGGATATCATCCTCTTGCATGATGATTTCACACTAGGTCAATTGCGGCAAAGGCCTATGCATTATGGGTCTAAAATGGGCCTCCTAAGAAAAGTGTACAACCAAAATAAAATTTATAAGAACCAATAGGATTCAAGATGATGATGTCAACCATGGGGGATGATTCACCATTTTTTGAGTAAAAATGTAAAATGTTAAAAAAATGATAGAATAATAAAACTATTTTTTCAACTTATCTCCCTAAGTTTTTACTCAAATTTCAAGAGGGAGTACTTGTTGGATGAAAAATATGATTCCGCATCCAAGGCTTTTACATGTTGCCTACTTTCGATGGACCCCGCTACACGAAAAGTGAGAAATACATGTAAAAACGTGATTGCGATAATATTTTTCATGTGGGAGGGTTCATTGAAAGTATGCAACATGGGTACTCCTTGGATGAGGAATCAAATTTTGCATCCAACGAGTTTTGCTACTCGAAATTTGAGTAAATCCATAGGGAGATTATTTAAAAATACGAGTTGAAAAAATAATTTTTCCTTTTTTTCCCTCTAAATTTGATGTTGTAATCTAATGTTATTTTATTATTTTCACTATTATTTTATAATTTGTTTAGGAGGCTCATTTTAGACGTCAAAATTCTGCTAATGGTTTATGGAATCATTTCATTGTTTTTGTGTTTAGCATGACCTCTTCTAAGGAAAAAGCCCCCTTTACCTTGGTTAACATCACCATATGCATAGTGGGATCCACGGTGGGTAACTAGGGTGTAGACACTTTCCCTCATATTACACACAAGACTTCCTCCCTGTCCCTATTCACATCTTGGCGTTTACTTGACTGTTGGCTTTTAGATCAACAGTGGTCGCCGATGGTCGATTGAGATTTTGACTGATTTTTCTTGGTGTTAGACCCACTCATGTTGATCCCATTGGTTGATTGATAATGGATGACAAATTTTCATTTTCTTGTAGGCCCATATCAAGAGTAGCATTACCATATGCTCAAAGAGTTATGTTCTCCTGAATGTTCATTGTATTTCCTCTATCGTCGACTCCTCCCTCACCTCTTTGAGTTTTCTTGTTGTGTTAATATTTTATGTGATTATGTCAATGTTCATTAGAAGCCTTCGTTCATTGACTCTTCCCTTGGCTCTGTGTATTCTCTTGATTTGTTACTATGGTTTGTGGTTACACCATATGAAAATTATGGTTCCGACTGGGTTTGAAATTACATTGTTTTCTCTTTCGTTCGATCCCCATGGTTCTTCTTCTAATCAATTAGAGTTGTTTGTGGTGTTTTCTTACTTCCCCTTCCCCTTTCTACTATCCGAACTTTGATTGTCGATGATCCATGTTCTTTTCCTTCATTTACGAAGTTTATCCCTATCGTGGTAGTAATTTTCTTGTATTGTGTAGCAATTCTTATCCAAACTTTGAGTGTTGATGAACCATGTTATTTTGCTTTCTTTATGGATTTTATCCCCATTGTGTTAGTATTTTTCTTGTTTTGTGTACCAATCCTTCTAGGTTTTGATTGTTACAACTATTTTGGGTCTTGTTCATTTTTTTGTTCATTCTATACAAGTTGTTAATGCCTCCATAGTCTGGTTTGGGTAGGATTTTACCTCTTAGTAGTGGAAATTAGTTAGTGCCAAGCGACTGTCTAATGTAGAGAGGTAAGTCAATCCATGAATCCCTTCTATAATGCTTTCCCAACATTCAATGTTACTTGACATAGTGATGAGAGGATTGATGCTTGCATGAAGCTATTGGTCCCTCTCTGTTTGGCCGCTTTGAAAAAAACACTAAACTTAATTTCATAAAATTTAGAAAAAGATAATGAGCTAAGGCTATTAACATGTTCATAAACTTCCAAAAACTGGAAGACAGAGGGTCCCTCAACGAATGATGTCATTTAATATTTTTGGTGGGATAAAATATTTAGTGTCTTCCTTTAATATACTTTTTCTAAGTTAAACTATTTAATATGTTTTAATAATATTTAGCAGGGTTTAAAATAAGTTTATTTATTTTCCTCATTGACGCGAAATGTCGATTATATGCACATTCATAATAATTAACCATTGGTTTCTAATATATTTTCCCTCAGACAAAACATTTAAAAGTTTTCATATTTTCACGTGATAAAAGAAAATTTCAATATAATTATGAGTTGTCAATATATTATTACTATTATTATTATTGAATTTTAAGGTCACGACTAAGCACGACACCAAATTGGTGTATGAGACCCCTTTGTTTGTGGGACAAGGGACCTACCTTCATGCAACGATTTGACTGCTAAGTCTACGGAGGCATATATACTCTATCGCACTCTGGTTTTGAATATATTCTCTAATAACAATAATTGATAACTATATTGATGAATAAAAATTGCAATAAATTTTATGTTTCAATTTTTTATTTATTAAATTCATCTTTGTATAGTAAATTAGTTTAGATTCTATAATAATCACAATTGGTAATTATTAATTTCTTAATGAATAAATAAATTATTTTACAATTTTACAATTTTCAAAAAAATAAATTATTAAATTCAGCTTTCAATCCTAGAGTGTTTGAATTAATTATAATATATTTTTTTTTATCAAAAAATTCAAATAATAATAAAATTCAATTATTAATACCATATTATTAGTCGATTTTAAAGGAGGACTACATGAAAAAAATAAATAATAAATAAATAATAAAAAATAAAAAATTCTTTGATTATTAATAGTTAACCTTTGGCTCATATCATTTCTATTGATTAATGTTGCAAATTGAATATATGTATTATTTAGTATGATAAAAAACAAAAATATTTTTCAAACTTTTGATTAATCAATAACTGTAAAGTCTTATTGCATATCCCACTAACATGAATTTATTTTGTAATTTTTTTTCAAATGTACAATGGACATACATGAGAATTGTGTTAGGTCAAACCTATTTTTCTTATGTTGTGAAGCATCCTTGCCTATAGATCCATGACCAGCCTCACAACTGACTATGTTCCTCCTTCATGACGAGTATGATCTGCAAATGTGTGCCAAACTGAATGCCTTACCATGAAATAATAACATTGGGGCATGATCAAGTCGATCAAACCTCTTCCTCCAACATCATGGTAGGAGTGGGTTTGTCCCCACACCCACCCCAAAGTATTAACTAGTGGTGTTGGCTTTCCTGTAATCTAATATTTGCTTAGGCTTATCAAGAAATCTAATGTTTCTTTCCAATATCAAACTTGAAGTCATTTGTACAACAAAGAGATCAAATTTTCAATCCTAATGTGGTTCCTTTGTTTTGTTTCAACATTAGAGCACAGTAGAAAAGATGATGAGGGATGTTGTTACATTCTATAAAGTTTGAAAATTCAATTCCTAAATATCGTATTAACAATGATTGGTGTAATAGGAATTAATCAAGAAAATTTCATAGCAAAATGTTTCAACTCGTTTTGTACCTCTAAAATGATTTTCTTATTTTCAACTATTACATATTCTCTAAAGAAAAGTTATAAGGTTTCACAACTACCTTGTGAGTTCAATATTGTAACATATCTCAAAATTATATATATATATATATATATATATATATTGTAATAGTTCCATCGCATATCTACCCAAATAACTGAACAATTGGTGTAAACATGTGACGAGAGGCCACTATGATTGGATTCAACCTCCTAGGTGACCTTCAGGAAATTGAATCGATGGAAAAACATCATACAAGCCTTCCACATCAACAACAGGGCTCCTAAGAACCACCCCAACCCTTATGGTAGCCAGCCTCTAGGTCCCACTGAGATTTTAGACCACTTCACCAATGTACGCTCCCATGATATGGGCATGACAATGTCCAAGAATCTCTGGACATTCGCACAACATGGCATGCCAACGTCCATAGATTATTTTGGTTAGCGTTGTGCTAGCGTCCTCGAGATTTGAGCCACTTTTTCAAGCCCAAGGCCTAGGCCACTACCCAAAATTCAATGACACTTCTAGAATCCATGATTTACATAACAACAAGCATTACCAATCAAAACATAACTCCAGGACTATGCCTGACCATCCCCAACCGGGACTGAAATTTGGTCAAACACTTGGCATCAATGAAATCTATAGGAAATGAATACAAGGCAGGTCATAAATGAATGATAAATCATATGAGACTTGAAAATAAGGATAACCACCCACTTCCCTTAACTGTTTTGGCTTCAATTAGGTCTTCCATCCATTATCCTTGCAGTTACAAGTAAATACATGAAATAAACATGACAATAACCAACCATATAACCATGCTTATAACCCACATTAAACCATGAAAATAGAAATGAAATAAAAAATGATTAAAGCCACATATTAACAAGTACAAAAGAAATATAACTTAGATTTTATTAAACATAGGCAAATCCGACCAACTTTGGGACTTCCACGTACCAATTGATCGTAAACATGGCTAAAACAAATATTTCTTTCAACCAACCACCCCCATGCCATATTCCAAATATGAATGTGGGATCTCGTGGATAAACCAACCCAAAAAAAACCAAGGGAATCCAGAGGTTAAACCACCTCCAACCTCACCATACCATGATCATACCAAAACTGGTGCTCCGATTACAAAACCGAACCGAAATTGGAATTCCATATCGAATCCATCATTATCATTGAGGAATTTTATGTATCGCTATCTCTCAGGCTTTACCACAATCCAATCCCAGATCACTAGACCCTAAACTGAGACTACTTTGTTAGGATTTACTGTGTATTGTGCCAAAACCATTCAATGGATTCATAGGCCTTTGGAAATGAACCTTGAGACCACCTCTGCCCTAGATTCTAAAATCCATCCGAAAATTCCAAAGCTCAAAAACGATATCAACATAACAATGCACCATGGCATCTAGAAAAAGGAAAGACTAAGCTAAAAACCATTATCGCAACTTGACAAAGGCATGCAACTGACAACAAAAGAACCACACACCAACATTCAAAGCCATGCATTTCAAAACCAACTACGAAATCACACATGCAATATGTTACATGCAAGTATTCTTATTGAATATGCTTGATCCTACTCTTCCTTGCTTGATCGTTTCTTTCCTTTCCTTTCCTTTTCCTTCCTTTTCTTTCTTTTCCTTCCTTTCTCCAAAACTAGAGTGCTCCAAGAAAACTCTAAGCGTCCAAGAGTGTGAGAGAGAGAGAGAATAATGAGAGAGCTCCAAAATTGAATTAAAAAAAGCTTACAAACTCATCCTTCGAGGCCTTTTTATCAGTGAGGCCTCTATTTTATTCATTTTCCATTATTTTCCTTCAGTTTCATCCTCACATGCAACATGTGACCTTTCACCTTACATTTCTCCTAATTTCCTTTATTTTCATAATTAAATGTGCAAAAATTTCCTTTTTACCTTTTTAATCCCTTTTCCTTTGCCAATTTCCTTTAGACATAAACACATCTAGTGATGCCCACTAGGATATGTTTGTCCAACATTAAGCTCGGATTAAGTGTCCCTTAACCATGGTCCTATTTTGCCTTTATTAACTTTTATTATGTAGAACTTTTACCAGGGCTGTTACATAACCCTCCCCCTTGGGGAACACTATCCTTAGTGTTAAACCACGCCAAGACCCTAGAAAAACCACTGAAAAGAAAATATACTTCCCATGGGGATTTACAACTTAGCTTATTGCACTATTTACAATGAATGACCTGCTCAAAAGAAAAAGATCATGAAAACATGACAAGGTAACGACCATACTACTTACTGGATCTGTATAATTTAGCTCATGGCAGTATTTACATCCAAAAACATCAGCAAAACATATTCCAAACATATACGAAACATCAAAGAAAAACGTCTTTGCCTCAACTAGAAAAAAAGAAGGATACATGGCCTGCATCTGATCTACCATCTCCCATGTAGCATCTTCTTGCAAAAATGTGCTTCCACTACACTTTAACTGGCTCTATGGATTTTTTCTTGAGAATGAGATGCTTTCGCTACAATATGCACTGAGGCTCTGGCTAGAATTATCCTTCTTGCTCCACCTGCAATACTTATCAATCAATAACATGATCAACATATTTATACTTCTTAAGAAATAGCACATGGAAAACATCATGGACTTTCACTGTTGGAGGCAGTGCAATTTGATAGGTTTTCGATCCAATCCTCTCAAGTATCTCAAAAGGACCACAATACCATGGTGCTAAATTGGCACATGATCCAATCTATAAAGATCTCTTCTTGGGCTTGATGCACAAATAGACATGCTCCCAAACATGAAACTCCTTGAATTCCCTATGTTGATTTGCATAACTCTTCTATCTATCCCATGTTTCCTTTACATTCTCATTTATAAATTGCATTTCCTACCCCATGTCTACCAACATTTATAGTCCAATAACCATCTTGTTCACTTGATCACCCCAGCCGATGGGAGAATTGAAACTCCACCTATACAATGCCTCGGAAGTACTCATCCTTACTGACTCCTTATGACCATTTTTGTATGCAAACTAAACCAATGGAATATACTCCTCCGATCTCCTTTGTCACTGCATCATTTACATCCTCAGCATATCCTCCAAGATCTTATTGACCCTGTCTATTTATACATATTTTTATGGGTGATAAGTTGTATTGAAGGCCAACTCTATAACCAAACCTCCAAATAGCTCCTTCCATAACTTGGAAGTGAACTTCGCATCCCTATTCTACACAATATTCTTCAAAAAACCATGTAATTTGATGATATCCTTGATAAAAACCTATGCCACCTCACTAGATCAATATGTAGTCTTCAATGGAATGAAGTGATCTACCTTGCACAACCTGTCAACCACAACCATAATATAATAATGCTATCTAACTATCCTCATGAATACCTGTAATGAAATCAATGGAAATGACCTCCCATTTAGATTATGGAATCACAATAGGTTGTAGTAGTCCACCTTGATGCTTACATTCTTCCTTTACATGTTGAAAATCTTAGCACCTAGCCACAAACTCTGCTACTTTTTTCTTCAAATTCGGCTAATATTATAACTTCTTCACCATTTTCAACGTCTTTTGATATCTTGGGTGACCCGAGTATGGATTCAATTGAAACTTCATCAAGCTAAGCTTCTTGATCTCATTGAAATTTGTAACATAGATCGTGTCCCCGAATCTCATCAAACCATTTGTCATAAGACAATAGTCCACACCTTGTGCACTTGCACCTATACATGTACCTATATCACTACATGTACCTATACTTGTACTACTACCTATACTTCCATTCTATCGCAGCATGTGCATAATATCCATATAATTGTCATACCATTGTCCTACCTGCAAGATCCTATACAATAATTCTATCCCATAAGAGCTCATAGTTTCTATATGATTTACCTGCACCATCTTGCTAAGAGCATCTGCAACCTGGTTCTCCTATCCCTTAATGTATTTGGTCTCAAAGTCAAACACACTAAGGGTAGCAAACAATATATCTTACCAGGCATTTAGATTCATCTAATCAAATAAGTATCTCAACCCACTTTGACCACTCATCAATACAAACCTCCTGCAAGAAGATAGTGCCTCCACATATTCAATGCATGTATGATTTCTACTAGCTCAAGATCATGTGTTAGATACTTCTGCTTGTGCTCATTCATTTTTCATGACTCATAGAACACTACCTTTCCTTCCTGCATAAGAAATCCACCAAGTACTCTCTTACAAGCATTTGTACGCACTACAAATTCTTTGTTCGGGTCTGCAAAATTTAACATTGGTGCATGTGTAAACAACTACTTGAGATGCTCAAAACTAGTTGCACATTCTTTTGTCCATTCAGACTTCTTACATTTCCTTTGTAATGATTTGATAGGATATGAAATGTGTGAGAATTTACTAATGAACCTCATTTAGTAACTTTCCAATCCCATGAATGATCTCACCTCATCCAAAATTTTAGGAGCTTCTCACTCCATGATGGTACTTATCTTTTCCGGAACAACTGTTATGCCTTCGTTGGAGACAACATGTCTGAAAGAAGCTGCACTTGCTAAGATTGGCATACAACTGATGCTCTCGTAGGAATGTCGACACGGATGCTAAATGCTTGACATGATATTCTTCACTCTTGGAGTACATTGACATGTCATCAATGAATACAATAACAAACTTGTCCAGATAAGGATGCAACCCTCTATTCATCAAAGCACTTGAATGTCGCTAGATAATTAGTCAAATCGAAATGAACTACAACAAAATCATAATGCCCATACCTGGTCCTCAACATAGTCTTGTAGATATCATCTTCTTTGATGCATACCTGATGGTATCTTGATCTCAAGTCTATCTTAGAGAACACTATTTCTCCCTTCAACTAATCAACTAAATCATCAATCATTGGAATTGGGTACCTATTCTTGATCATTAACTTTTTCAGCTACCTTTTGTCAATGAAAAATATGAGAGTACGATATTTCTTCGTTATGAACGATACTAGTGCACCCCAAGGTGATACATGACCTAATGTATTCCTGGGCAAGCATCCCTTTTAACTGCAATTTCAAGTCTACTAGCTTTAGAGTACTCATCCTCTAAGGTTCCTTAGATGTGGGTGCTTCCCATGGAACCTACTCAATAGAGAATATACTTCCCTTTGAGGAGGTAACTTTGGAATCTCTACCGGAAACACATCTTGATATTGCAACAATATCGGGTACCTCTTGAATATTTCTGAATCCTCAACATCTTTACCCTTGTCACTATATATATGAAATACAAACATCACAAAACCTTTTCTACCACTACACTTATACTACATAGTGGTAACCATCCTCGCTAATGTCACCTTCTTCTTTCCATGCAAAACTCTATTTCCCCTACTATCATCCAGAAACTCAATGGCCTTGTCAAAGCAATCCACTTTGGTCCTGTGAAGGGAGAACCAACCAATGTCCATAAACATACTATACAATGCCAACGATAGTAAATTCAAATGTGCTGCTGTAGGCATACAATTTAACTCGAATGCAGAAGGTCTTACCGAATGGTGAACTCTCTTCTCTGTACTTGTAGCCAACTATACCAACCAAGATTTTGCATGCACTTCTTTTATGAAACCACACTTATCCATCAGGTTAGGATTAACATAAATATAATTAGATCCATGATCAATCAAAGTAGAAACCAATTGATCACAAAGCTTACCATCCATCTCAACATTAGATGCCTGATGATTTGCTTGTCTTTCATCAATTGCATAAATCTGAGTAATGTTATGACCAACATCACCAACTGTATGCGCCTATAGATATAAGCGTTATAGATCTAGGATCTACCACCTTGATATTGTGGAAAATACATCTTTTGATGATCCTTGCCACATAGTCAACACTACAACTATGCTCTACAATCACCTCTAGTCTGCTACTCTCCATGTCACTTCACGGTTGTATTGAAATTCTTGTAAGGGATTGCATTTTCTTTCTCACTTTCAACTTGAGGTCTTCATCACTTTGGCGATAATTTTCCTTTAGCTTTCTCGTTTCCTTTCAAGTCACGCTCAGGCTCAACTTTGCACTTTAACTGCTCATAACAATATTTCAGCTTTCGGATGGCCTCCTCTAATGATCTTGGCTCATGAAACTCAATACATTCTCTCTATGCTACTTGACTTCCGTTGATTAATCTCTAAACCTTTGCCTTCTCCTCCTTGATGTAAGGCACATACCTCAACAACTCCAATAATCTGCTAGTATACTCATCATCAATCATGGAACCCATCCACAACTCATAAAACTCCTTAAGTTTGTTATCATAATAACTTTTTGACAAATACTTCTTATTGAAGGGCCTCTCAAATCCACTCCAAGTCAAGTCATCCTCATAAAAACCTTTGACATTCTTCACATCTTCCCACCAAATATCTACTTTACCTTTGAGACTGAAGTTGGCTATCCTTGCTTTCATGTTTTCTAAGTAATCATACAATCTGAAGAACTTCCTCATACCAAGTATCCATGCCTCTGTATCTTGTGAGTAGGTGGCTTTAATTTCTTAAACTCATATGGTAAGTATCCCCTATTACTCCTCCTGTAAGGATGACAATGAGGACGATCATGATGCCTGTCAGAACCAGAACTAGAATAGTACATGTGTCTATAACCTCTCCTATCCAGAGTATCTAACAACATTCCATCTCTAATATTATCATATCTATCTGAATTGTGACCATTGTGAGACCTGCTGCCATATGCCCCATTATTTATGTCCTCTTGCTCATGGCTGATCTAAAGTGGTCCTTGTCACTATAACTTTGACAAACTATGTGGGAGTATTGCGTTAACCTCTCCTTTTTTCTCTTGTGACTACATGATTTTATCATTTTCCGCCTTACAACATCTTATTTCTTTCATCAAGATTCTCAATGTGTCTACTAAATCTGAGGAGTGTCCAACACCATGCTACTCATCTGATTAATGGGGAGAGTCTTTGTGGTCTACCATCTTGTAGCCATTTTGATCTCTTTCATTCAAGGCATACTATGTCAGCTAAACCAAATCACAATAAATCAATGTACCTTAGTATACTTTAGGGAGGATACCTTGTTTACAAGATCAACAGATCAACATGATACATGTGCAATATAATCATGACAACATATAGAAATGTAACACATAAGAATGTAACCATATATCCATCATTCTCGCCAGAGTCTAGTCATCAATGCATGACCATAACAACTACACATACCATGACCTCACACATGAAAACAACAACCATGCCACTCTACACTGATAATACATAAGCATAAACATGTAACCAATCATACACTCATGATGACACACTTCGCAATAATAACATCCTCTCTAACATGGTGACATCACTACAACCATGACCAAAACCATGTATATGCAACAAGCATGTAGACCAGAGGATGATTAACACATGTGAAATTGACATGAATGCATGTCCACATGCATAGCCCGTACAGTCATAGGGGTGAACCATGCTCTGATACTACTCTATAACACCCCTATCCCACAACTACCCAAGTAACTGACCACCCAGGTAAACACGCAACAAGAGGCCACTATGATTGGATTCAACCTCCTAGGTGACCTTAAGGAAATGGAATCAAGGGAAACACATCATACAAACCTTCCACATTAGAAACAAGACTCGCAGGAACCATCCAACCCCTTCTAGTAGCTAGCCCTTGGGTCCCACTGATATTTTAGACAACTTGACCCCCTGACGCTCCCATGATATGGGCATGAAAGCATATAGGAATATGTAGATGCTCCCACAACATGGCATGCTAGTGTCCAAAGACTATTTTTCTCATTGTTATTCTAGTGTCCCCAGGATTTTAACCATTTTTTGAGGGCCAAAGCCCATGTCATTTCCTAGAATTGAATGACACTTCTAGAATCTATGATTTACATAACAAAAAATATTACCAATCAAAAAATAACTCCAAGACTAGGCCTGACCATCCCCAACCGGGACTAACATTTTTTTAAACACTTGGCATCAATGCGATCTACAAGAAATGAATAAAAGACAAAACATAAACTGCTGATAAAGCAGATGAGACTTGACAAGAAGGATCACCACCCTCTTCCCTTAATTGTTTTGAAATCAATTAGGTATTGCATCTATTATGCTTTCAGTTACAAGAAAATACATGAAATAACCATGACAATTAATCGTCATATAAATATGCTTATAAACAACATTAACCATGAAAATAACAATGATATAACAACCATTAAATCCTCATATTAATACGTAAAAAATGAAGAGAACTTAGATTTTATTAAACATAGGAAAATTCGACCAGGTGCGGGACATCCATGTACCACCTCACCATAGACATGGTTGAACCACATATTTCACTCTTCATGCAATCACCCCCATGCCATATTTCAAGAATGAATGTGGGATCTCATGGATAAACCCACCCAAAAACGACCAAGGGAATCTAGAGGTTAAACCACCTCCACCCTCAACATACTATTATCACACCAAAACCAGTCCTCTGATCACAAAACTAAACGAGACTTGGAATGCCATCTGAAATCCATCACTATACTTGAGGAAATTTCCATTTCCCTATCTCTCGGGCTTTACCACAATCCAATCCCATATTACTATGCCCTAAACCAAGACCCCTCCCTCAATATTTACTTTGTATGCCGCCAAAATTGATGAAGGGATTCCTATGCCTTTGGGAATGAACCTTGAGACCACCTCCGCCTCGAATTCCGAAATCCATCAAACAATTCCAAAGCTCAAAAATGATATCAACATAATAACACACCATGGTATCTGGAAAAAGGAAAGGCTACACTGAAAACCATTTTCAAAACCTAACAAAGGCATGCAATCGACAACAAGAGAACCATACACCAACAAGTATTCCTTCTGAATTTGTTTGATCCTTCTCTTCCTTACTTGATCCTTGCAGTACTTTCCTTTCCTCTTCCTTCCTTTACTTGCTTTTCCTTCTTTGCTCCAAAACTAGAGTGCTCGAAGAAAACTCTAAGTGTCGAAGAGTGAGAGAGAGAGAGAGAGAGAATAATAGGAGAACTCCAAAAATGAATTGCAAAAGGCTACAAACTGATCCTTAGAAGCCATTTTATGAATGAGGCCTCTTTTTTCTTCATTTTCCTTTATTTTGTTTCAATTTCCTCCTCAAATCAAACCTATGACCTTCAGCCTTAATTTTCTCGTAATTTCCTTTATTTTCGTAATTAAATGTGGCAAAATGATTTTTTTCCTTTTTAATGCCTTTGCCTTTGCCAATTTTCTTTAGCCATAAACACATCTAGTGATGCCAACTAGGATATCGTTACCCAACAATCAGCTTGGAAAAAGCATCCTTTAACAATGGGCTTATTTTTCCTTTATTAACATATATTACATGGAATTTTCATGAGGGCTATTACATATATTTAATTATGCTTTTTTGTCTATGTACAAGTTTCAACTTTTGCATTGAAAGCACACTCCAAAATGTTTTAATCAAAGATTGATGTACATCATTGTGGCTATATATCTATATATATATATATATATATATTATATATATATATATATATATATATATATATTATATATATATATATATTATATAATATATATTAGATATATATATATGCAAATAATATTTTATGGGTCAAAGCCCACCAAAGGGGATGCCATCCTCTTGCATGTTGATTCCACCCTAGGTCAATCCTAACAAGGGCCTAATTTTATGGAATGGTTTTATTGGTTTCACTTTTGGCATGACTAGTTCTAAGCTGAAATTCTCCTTTACCTTAGTTAGTGCCCTTGCCATCTGTGTAGCGGGATCCATAGTGGACGACTTGGGTGTACGCACTCTCCCCTATATTAGATAGTGGTCTTCCACCCTCACCCTTTTCATGTGCTTCACATTTTCTTGATCATTTAATTTTTTATCAATGGTGGTCATTCTTGGTCAACATATAGTTTGACATAGGTTTATGTATTCTATCCTACCTAGATTTGATCGCAATGGCATGGTCATGGCTGGTGGATACGTGGATGAAAAGTTCTTGTTTTCTGGTAGGTGGATCTCAAGATGAGATTTAGGACATGCTCTAGGAGTTATAATATCTTGAATGTTCTTTGTATTTCCTTCATTCGTCAACTCCTCCCTTGGATCTATGATTTTTCTTGCTCTATTACTATTTTCGGAGGTTACATCAATGTTCATTGTAACCCTTTGTTCATTGGACCTTCCCTTGGCTAAGTGTATTCTATTTCTCTATAGCTATGGCTAGTGGTTATACCATAGGGAAGTTGTGGTTCCAAATAGGTTTTAAAGTTATTTTCTCTTACTTTCAATCCCCATGGTTCTTCCTCTTATCGATTATAGTTGTTTGTGGTATTTTCATAATTCCTCTTCCCCCTTCTACCATCCAAACTCTGAGTGTCAATAACCCATGCATTTGGGGAATTTTGAGCTCTAAAATGGTCCTCCTAAGGAAATTATAAAATAATAGTGGAAATCATAAAGTAAGATTAAATTACATCATCAAAATTTTAGAGGGAAGAAAGAAAAAAGTAGTTTTACAACTCCTATTTTCAACTTATATCCCTACGGGTTTACCCAAATTTCAAGCATAAACACTCGTTGGATGAAAATTTTAATTTCTCATCCAAGGAGTACCCATGTTTCATACTTCTGATGGAACCTACTACACGAAAATTGAGAAATACATTAAAAACATGATTGCAATCATGTTCTTTTTATGTATTTCACATTTTTCATGTAGCAAGGTCCATTAAAAGTATGAAACATGGGTAATCCTTGGATGAGGAATTAAATTTTGCATCCAATGAGTAATATCACTTGAACTTTGAGTAAAACCTTAGGGAGATAAGTTTAAAATACTAGTTGAAAAAGTAGTTTTATTATTTTTTTTTATCTTTTTACTTTTTTACACAAAAAATGGTGAATCATCCCTATGGTTGACATCATCATCTTGAATACTATTGTTTCTTATAAAGTTTATTTTGGTTGTACATTTTTCTTAGGAGGCCCATTTTAGACCTCGAAATTCCCCTAATGTTATTTTCGTTAATTTACGAAGTTTGTCCCTATTGTGGTAGTAATTCTCTTGCATAATGTAGCAATTATGAGAGGTTTCAACAATGTTACAGGTAGTGTTGATAATTATATTCTTCCTCTCTAGTTATTTTGGGTCTTTTCGATTATTTTTTATCATTTTATATAATTTGTTAATGGATCCCTTGTGTAGTTTGTGCATGGGTTTTATCTTTTGGTAGTGGAAATAGATCAATGTCAAGTGATAGTTTAATGGAAAGAGGTAAGCCAATCCATGAACCCCTTCCCAAATGATTTTCCAACATTCAATGTTATGCGACATAATGATGAGAGGGTGGACACTTGCATGCAACTTTTATTCCCTCTCTGTTTTCTTAATTTTAATGTACCCCACCCCCCTGACCTCACCCCCCCTCTTCTAGATAGATTTAGTTTGCATTTTCATGTAACTTGATGTAACTATAGTTGCAATATTAGGAGAGGATAAATACCCTAGCCCCTCATTCTTCGTATTTATGAATTCATTAAATCTTTATGTCTGGGATTATAGAATGAAATTATTTTTGTTTAACATTTTATATGATTATTTACTAAAGTTTTCTTCTTTGTATAGTTTCAGTTGCAGATAGGGTAAGGGAAGCATACCCTAGAGACATGGTTCTTCCATTACATATATCACTATCCTTGTCTGCAACACATTAAAAATGTAGAGATTCTAATATGAGGTGTATGTATTGTTGTTGTTGTTACCTATTGTATTTTACTTTGAATCTCGATTTGGAGTTTATCTCTGAAGAAATTTTAACAAACTCTGGACATGCCTTTCCTACATTACATCTATTATTTCCATTTTATTTTTGTTGTTGCTAAGATTTTGTGCACGAAATTGGTTTCTCAGATGAATGGTTATATAACTGGTCTGTTGTCATCGTTTTCCATATTTTTTTCCTTGGTTATGGCATAATTCATAGGAGAATTTCCCCTTCCTAAGAATATCAAGCTTGACATCGTAATGACCCCATAAGGGGTGAGTTCAAAAGTCCATTCTAAGTTTTGGAGTTTGTGTTGCTTGAATTCATTCCCACAAATGACATCAGTAATTTATATTACCTACAACCATCACCAATTTTTGCATATTTTTATAAATTCGATGAAAAACCATCTATGATGGTGGCCTATCCAAAACTAACTTAGTTTAATTATTCTCATTGTGTTAGCTCTAGGAGGTTAGTTGCATCATTTTTCTTTGCAACATTTTGGGATATGGTTTCCCTAGTTAGGTGGGTCATTTCCTAAACACATACATTCTACTATATTCCTTCCCTTGAAGTCTTTTAGATGGCACTTATTCTAGTCATGAGTTAATAATATATTAAAGGGGCTTTAACATTTATCCCTGTTAATCTAACTCAGAGGTTTTGTTGGCAATAACACTATTATGCTATTCTTGTGTGAAGTATGACTCTCATTTGAAAATATTCCAAAAAAATTCTAATAAATTGATGATGAACGTACATGATTTTTATTGTATCTAAATATATAAGGAACTTTACTATTCTTTTACTATCTACATAGAGAATTATAGCATTATCCTAATAGAAATTAAGGAATTTATAAGTGAATAAAAAGGCCTTGCACGTAGTATTAGTCATACTAATAATTCTATTTGACACTACTATTGTAACAAGCATGTTAAGTATTAGATGAACTTGTAATGATATGGGGTGAATCAGACTTATAAGGGACATTCCACTGGTATATAGACGATCAATAAGAAATTTTTTTTTACCAAGAGTCCCCTAATCCTGGATAATAGTTTTATAGATACAACTTTCCCATGCCTATTATTAGCTATGCAATTTTTCTCTCATGTAGTAGAATTGGAACTCACAGATACAACCACCAGCTAATAATTTCTTGTGCCCCCGTGGCTTGAGACTCCTTTCTCTTCTTGAATAACTTCTACACTCAACCTTGACCTCTCCCAATGTCATAGCATGTAGGAAACCTCCCCCTCATAGTTAATTATCATATAGGACTTGTTCCACCATTAGACCATATCCCCTCTATGTTAGGTGGCCCCTCAAAGTTTATTGTTTGTTCCCCATTTAAATTTCCCTTCAGAGAATCGAATTTCTTCAACTTGATGACTTTCACAACTTACCAACAATCAAGCAATGTCCTCTTCCATAAAATCAGAATCCATAATCATTAAATTCAATCACCAATCCCTATGTGTTTATTTATTATTATTTAAATCAAATTGCTTGAAATATTTATTACAATGTCTGGCACACATTCAGGTTCCTAATTTACAATGATAGTCCATGGTATTTTTTTTTAAATTAAATTTTTGGGGTAATACGTCTCTTCCCCTCTAATATTAAACTTTTTCCTTGATGCTTATTTCAAACTATTGATCCTAGAATAGATATGGATATGCTTTTCTAGGTTCTTCCTTCATCTCTGACATAGTCTCTTCAGAGGTGTATTGCTTCCACAAAAACTTAACTTGCCTGATGACTCAATTCTAGAGCTTTGTTTCCGTTCGATTGAGAATGTGCAGGGGCTTTATCCGAAAATATCCCTCTAGCTCCACCTCTACAAAATTATAGTCAACAACATGAGACATATCATACACATATTTCAATCAAAGATAAACATGAAAACATTGTGTAGTCTAACATTTGTTGATAGTGTCAGTTGGTATGCTACTGGGCCTACTCGGGCCAATACTTTGAATGGCCCACAACATCTTTCTGTAGGAATTTATAGGGTAAGTTCCTCAGACAGAACACCAAAGGACACCGCTCACAAATAGATCACAGATCAATAGACCGGTGTTTTGCCGTGGTTAAAACCCTCAAAGAGGGAAACAGTCCAAGGCTTGAGCCAACGCGGCCACTTCAGGAAATTTATTAATAAAAGAATGAAAATTTACATAAGCTTCTCTCGTGAATGGTTAACCTACAAATGACCCTCCATGTGCTTTAAATAGAAATCATGGACCAATTGGGTGTTAAGCCACAGATCAAGTGTCGGTAATGCCGAGGAGAGAATGAACCGTCGGATCACTACATATCGTGACCGTCAGATTGTAAGTTACAAATTTACATAGTAAAGAAACACACTTTACCTAACTCTATACTAGACCAAGTTATACTTAACTATTCCTATGTGTCGTAATATCCTAACATCCCCCCTTAAGAACGACATGGGATAGGATTGAAGGATTTACAGATATGACACAATAGGAGAAGGAAGGAGGCACTAGAGCCTATCCCCCCTTAGTGACAACTTCGTGAACTCCAACCATAAATCGAAGTTTAGTAAACTTCGCCTCCGTGAGAGCCTTTGTAAAGATGTCTGCAACTTGATCATTTGTTGAACAATATTGCACTTCAAGAACATGGTCATGAATAAGCTTTTTGATGAAGTGCATGTATAGTTCAATGTGTTTGCTACATTGATGATGGAGTGGATCTTTGCATAGTTGAATGGCACTTTGATTATCACACCAAAGTGTAGTCGGATGCGGCTGCTGAAAGCCAAACTCTAATAGGATCTTTCGAAGCCACAAGGCTTCCTTACTAGCTTCTATGACACCATGATACTCTGCTTCTGCTGAAGAAAGAGAAATGGCACCTTGTTTCTTGCAAGCTCATGTAATAGGTCCTGAACCAAGAGTGAACACATAACCGGCAGTAGACTTCCGATCATCAAGGTCACCAGCCCAGTCAGAATCAGTGAAACCAACCAATAGAGGAGATGCTTCAGCACTGTAATGAATTCCAAACTGAACTGTACCTCAAACATAACGAAGTATTCTTTTAGCTGCTTTCCAATGACTTTCACGTGGGTTTTGCATAAACCGAGCAACAAAGGCCAACAACAAAGGAAAGGTCAGGGCGAGTATGGGTTAAATACAAGAGTTTTCCTACAAGTTGACGGTATAAGGTAGCATCAACTTCAGGAGAAGTACAAGAGACTGAAAGTTTGACTCCAGACTGAAGGGAGAAGGAGCTGGCTTACAATCTTCCATGTGAAAATGACGAAGAATATCACAAGCATACTTGGACTGGGAAAGGGAAATACCCTCCTTGGATTGCAAGACTTGAAGACCGAGAAAGTAGTGTAAGTGTCCTAAGTCTGTCATTTCAAATTTCTTTTTAAGGCTGGACTTCACATGGTTGATAAGGTTGGGATCTCTACTAGTGAGGATAAGATCATCAACATAAAGAACAAGAATGATAAGAGACTTGCCCACTTTCTTGGTGTAGACAGTATTGTCAGAATGACACCTAGAAAAGCCAGATTCTAAAAAGAAAGCTATCCATTTTGGCATACCAAGCCTGAGGAGCTTGCTTGAGACCATAAAGGGATTTTCTTATAGCCAACAATACAAGACGGAGTCTATTTGTATAACCCATAGTTTGTTTCCATATAGATTTCTTCATGCAGTCCCCATGCAAGAAGGCAGATTTAACATCCATCTGATGGACTTCCCATTTTAAAGAGGCAGCAAGGGAAAGAACAAGGCGGGTAGAGTTCATTTTGGCAACAGGGGAGAAGGTTTCAGTGTAGTCAATGCCTTCAACCTGTGAAAATCCCTTAGCAACAAGACGAGCTTTATGTTTATAAACTTTCCCATCTGGTCCATACTTGGTTCTGTAAACCCATTTACATCTAACAAGTTTGCGTCCCTTTGGTAGAGGAACAAGATCCCATGTATCATTTGCCAACAATGAATGATATTCTTCATTCATAGCTGCTTCCCAATGTGGATGGCCTGAAGCTTCTGCAAAAGTGTCAGGATCATGATTTACTGGAGCTTGAGCCAGTAAAGAAGAGGCTCTTCCAAACTGAGAACGTGTACGTCGCTGATTTGTAGGATCACCGGCAAGATCACCTGCTGCATGCCGAGTAGCACGGACCCATCTTGGAAGTTGAGGATCCTGAGAAGGTGGGGGAGGATTGTCATCCTCACTTTCATCATCTGAAGAAGAAATATGTTCAAAGGTAGAAGAGATAGAGAGAGGTGGCACATGCGCCGAACTAGTCTCGTAGGCCGATTTATTTTCATCAAATTTTACATCTCTTCTAATGATAACATTTTTGGACTTAAATGGAATAAGTCTATAACCTTTTACATCTTCAGAATATCCAACAAAAGTACATTTCTCACTCTTAGGTTCTAAAGCTTTATGCTTTTCATCTGGAATATGGGCCCATGCTTCACTTCCAAAAATACGAAAGTGACTTACATCTGGTTTAATGGAACTCCAAGCTTCTTCTGGAGTGATATTCTTTAGAACCTTAGTAGGAGTGCGATTTATTATATAATTTGCACAGTTAATTGCTTCTGCCCAATAGTTAAGACTAAGTTCTTTAGATTGAAGCATACAATTAGCCATTTCCTTTAAGGTGCGATTCTTCTTTCAGCTACACCATTTTGTTGCGGAGTATATTGAACAGTATGTTGCATTTGGATTCCATGCTCAGTGCAAAAGTTGATGAAGTCGTTTTTAACATATTCTCCGCCATTATCTGATCTTAGCTTAAGAATTTGATGTCTAGATTGTTTTTCAACAAAGGCCTTAAAGGCCAAGAATTTGTTAAATACTTCACTCTTTAGTTTTAAGAAGTATACCCAAGTGTGTCTGGAGAAATCATCAATGAAAGTTAGGAAATATTTGTAGCCAGAGAAGGAAACAACTGGAAGTGGGCCACATAAATCACTATGCACAAGCTGTAGAGGGGCTGAGACGTGCCAAGAGGCATGTTTTTCAAAACTGTCCCGATGATGTTTTCCGAGTGCACATCTGGAACAAACACCATCTCTGCAAGATACCATTGGAAGACCTGTCACCATATTTTCTTTACATAGATTCTGAAGGGAGCGATAGTTTAAGTGACCAAATTGCTCATGCCAAAGTTTGCTCACTTCATCATTATGAGCAA